>PNEQ01000621.1:4666-43840 GCA_003012365.1 Medauroidea extradentata | reverse complement strand
ACAAAATAGGTAACAATGTGTTCTATTTACTTAGGAGGGGAGCGCAATATTACTGACTATTAAGTTATTATATTAAGTTGAGAGTTTCTGCCACATAATTAGATCTGACGACCTTACCGAAGCTGGATTGATGAGGAGACGGCATCGACGGACGAGCACGCACCCGCCGGGGCTCGATCCCGAGTCCCCGGCGGAGAACTGCACTGCTGTTGACCTGATGAGTGCTGGTGGACGACAGCTCGACGACAGACGACAGACAGACCCCGTTTGCTTGGTAACCGCGCCATATATCGGCGTGCTTGTCCTCAATATTGTGCAACTACGAGGGGGGTGAGGTGAGTTGCTGTCTTCCGTGGTTTCCCAACGCTGACCTGATTGCCGCTCGGACGTCTTGCTGTCCGGCTTGCCAGGCAATATTGCAACAGTATATACAGACTGTCCACACCACGCAAAGTCTGGGCCAAATTGGAGACGAAAATGTTACTGGCAAAATGATGTACGACGAAATTTGACATGCACAATGTGGCAACATATAACTTTAGCTAGTCCCCTCTCGCACTCCACAGATATCTCACTTATCTTACTACTTACTGTCCATACCTGTATATTATGAGTGCAGGTTAAAATCCAGATCAGTTCAAACATGATTTTACGTGTACTTGACGTAACCTACATAAAATGATTCTTGGACGTTGAACAGAAGAGGGGACTTACACCGTGCAGTGTTGCCAAATTTGTGAACGTAAAATGTCGTCGCACAACACTTTTTCATTTTCATTTTCTTTAAAGTCCAGGATTCGCATTTTGTTCTTATTGTGTGTGTGTGATTTTTTTTTATGGTCATGCAGTTCATAAAATGTATGCTTGTACTATAACTAGAGGTACGTAAATTTCGCAGATACATTCCAGGTCAGGTTTAACGCCAATTATGTATACTTCACTGTCATGTCTGTGACTTGCTGGCGGCTGTTACGAAACGCGTTTGACTATTGAAAGCCAGTAGTAAACAAGGAAATAATGCGAAGCGCTATCGCTTGTTATCCGCTTGTACTGTTATAAGCCACTAGATAAATATTGTGGCCAGTGGATGTATAGGACTGACAAGTCTAGGTTGCTGCCAGATGAATCCGCGAAATTGACGTACCTCTAACTTTAATGTACTAACGAATTATAACAGACAGTTAAAATGCAAGCTTTAAACAATGCATACCATACCCTAAACAATAAATTCGTTGTATAGTTTTACTTTTCTCTCTCGCCGTAAATAAGTTGGAATCAACTTTTCTTGGCACGTTGTCAGCATGGCATAAATGTAAATCAAAGGAAAACTTTATTAATTTTGTCGAGGTATTCACTGTGTGTGGAGCTGTAAGGAATTAGGTGTGTGTCTATGTTTTTTTTTTTTTTTTTTATGTTTGGTATGGCAGTACTCAGATCGGCGCCAGTTTGCGCTTAAAGGCGATGAGGCAGGTAGTAAGCCAGAAAGTGTCGCCCTTACTGCCGCAAGCTCCCAGGCTCTGATTGTGAGTGTTGTTTTCGATCTAGGCCGACACCATTACGTAGTAGCCGACACGTTTACCTACGTTAAGTTTGCCATTTTATTAATTCTCTCTCACTAAATGTACATAAAAATGCCACGATACCAACAATGCTACATTTCTTTGTATTTTTTTGCATTAATTTACCAGTGATTGAAATTGTCTTAAACATACTAACATACTGAAGGACCAACTAGCATTGTTTGACCTGCTTCAGAACTGTTAAGATATGCTGTGTGCACTTAGATCATGCCGTAGTGGGTAAATACTTATGTGTACTGTAAAGTGGGGTTACTTTTTCCAATTTTGTGATAGTTTTGCACCACAATTTTTCCAAGCAAAGGTTTGCTGTCTCTTAAATTGGTGGAGACTTTACCACTCGCCACTTTAACTCTATTTTGGAGAACTGGTACCTTAAAATGTTTATGTTAAATGAAATTAGTCGGGAGATTTTAAGTTACCCAAAGGGGTGTTCAGTTATCCAGGGGGTACAAAGTTTCCCAGGGGGTACAAAGTTACCCAAGAGGGTGCAAAGTAAACAAGGTGTCCAAAGTTATTCAAGGGATGGATAAGGGGGTGTACCTATAGTCCGAGACACGCACTTTCTGAAACTAGTTTAGAGATTAATGTTAAATGTTGGACGGAGTTTATATTTAATGATATAAGTTATTCTTAATTACTATGGGTAACTTTACATGGCAAAATATTACTGATTTCACAAGGTTTACACCACGTGTTTTAGGTTAGATGTGAACGACTTAGTTATTTAAGTTACTTTTCTTCTGAACGATGGATGCCCCTTTGGACACCCCAGACGTTACCTATAGTATGATGCCGGAGGCGGATGACGAATGGCACCGTTATCGGCGGACGGCACGTCGTGGGTCTCGACCCAGGACCATACTAGCTAGCTGATGACGACTGGAAGACTTGAAGAAGACAGACCACGTTTCCCCCCATTGTTCCTGCACTTCAGTACATGTGGGGAGAATTGCTGAAGTCCTTGTCAATATTTCACTGGCGTGGCTCTAGCCATTTTTTCAGGGGAGGCTCTAGGATGAGTAAGAGATTTTGGTCAGTGGTCCACAACGAGGTCTTCAGCGCTGGTGAAAGCTGACGTGATGTGAGTTTGGGCAGTGCCGGAATGTAAAGACGGGAGAAACGGGAGATCCACGAGAAAACCCGCCGACCAGCGGCATCGTCCAGCACGTTTCCCACGTTCGAAAATCCGGGAACCTACCCCGCCGGGAATCGAACCCGGATCGCATTGGTGGGACCATTCGGCTACCGCGGCCGTCGGGAGGCTCTGTAGGTATTCGTAACAAACTACGTACCTCATACCACTGCACGATACTGTGCATGCGGAGTTCTAATACATGCACGCAAAACACAACTAAATTACCACTGGAAACATTTTCCGCCTTGAAAATATGCAACATTTTACACTTGTTACAATACAAGTCTGGTAACTTCAGTATACATTTGACTGTTTTATAAAAAATGTGTAGGAGTGCTACCATGGATGTCTGGGAAACTATTCTACCATACCTGCTTTCTTAGCGCTCCTATATGCACGTCTGGTAAATTTACAAACTATTTTTAGAGTATACATAACAGTATTCTAAACACTGTAGCGTGTAGCACTTTATATAATTACTACAGTCACGTGTTTGTCACGAAGAAAAGTTTGCACAATTTTGTTTCAGTGTCTTACGTACACGTCGGTAGTTGTGCTTCATGGTTATTGGCAGCGGATCTTCGTTCTGACACGTCCCATTTGACTGTGCCAACCAGAACAATGTTACTGCAACACTATGCATCTGTGAAATGTCAGTAGAGCCACAATATTATACTTACAACATTCAATCATTATGCATACTTTCACGACTGAATCGGTAATAGGCTTGTTACGAGCGTTTGCAGTTGATCATTGCTAGGGCCCGGTAGTTTTCGCGACAAGATATTTGCCCCACTTTGTTTCAGTGCCTTATGTGCACACCTGCACCTCAACTTCAAGGATATTGACAGAGTGTAATTGTGCAGGGTCGTTACTCATTTGACTGTGCCAATCAGTACACGGATATCTGCCGCACATCACGTCTGTGATTTGCGGGTTTAACCTGTAGACGCTGGGTGTTACGGCATCCAATCACTGACCTCGTAGCAGAGCTGCAGCTGTGCACGTAAGGAACTGACACGAAGTGCTGCAGAAATATTTTCGCAAAAACTACCGGGTCCTAATTATTACCGTTTACAAGCAATTGTGAAAAGGTTTGTTACTCAGGTGGTCAAAAATTTGCAAACGACAGTAAACTATTAGCAGTGCGTTTGCAAACATTACTGCTACTGGAGTCGCGAAAATGCTCTGGTCCTGAAACATGGCACCAATTCAACCGCCAAAATACGCCTTTTGAATATGAAGCACTGTTACAGATGTGCACACACGGAATTGAAGTCATATGGTACAAAAACATTTTCGCAACAAAGTGTAGGATCTAATAACTACTTGGCACTATTATTTGACAGGTTCAAAAGTTTGCGTACGAATAAATTTATATGTAACGGTGCGCCAGATTTATCACTGGTTAAGTTAAACACGTATTCATAAATAACAAAAAAAAAAAAAAAAATAGGACATGTAAGTTAAATGCAATATAGGAACTAAGCAAGTAGCTAACTTTTCACTTCGACAAATAACTCGCTCATGCATTGAAGAATTGTGAAGAAGAGTTAATTATTGCGTACTTAATATTTTTCACTCTACTTTCAGCTGTGCGTGGTTTCTCTTAACGATTGATTTTGAATGGAATTTAAATTCGCGTTAAGTCAGAGAAAATTCGTTTATTAAATACAGAAAAGAATGCCATACATAAGGTGTCAAAAATTCAATACAAACATCAGAAAATGCATGTTAAGGCTGAGCTATAGTCTTCATTATGAATGTATGTATTATTTATCAAATTCTAGTTTATGTATCATTTCTGAAATTTTTACTTCGTTAGAGCGTGTAATATGCACTTATAGGACTTCTTACGTCACTACCTTTGTATTCTAGTTCTCTCACGGCTTCTGGAATTGTTTAAAGTAATTAATCAATATTCTACTCTGGACGTTTCTACAGGGTAAACTAATATAGACATCAATACTAACTTTAATAAACCACATTGCCTTACTACGCCTATTAACGTAATCAGAACTTTACTGAGACTTATATACACGGAATTCCTCAAGAAATAATAAATTATAACTAACAGCTGTTCCTTCCCCATAAAAGAAAATTTACCACGTTATGCACCGAAAAATTTACTTGTTTTAGTAATTTTTATATTTGTACGAGATATAATTTGTTTCGTAGACGTACATTGTGACGGTTTATTACTGTAATGAATTTTTTTTTTTAGCTTTTATAGGTTTTGTATAATGGCATGTCGAAGTTCAAATTTGCATAAAACTGTTTTATGCTAGAAAGAAAAACCAACTGACTTACCGAAATGAAAAAAATTACGCAGAAGAATACTGTCACGGACTGCAGTTAGACACGTACAGAAACAGCACCGAATTTCGTTCGTAATTTTTTTTTAATTCAAAAAATAGGCTATTGTTATATACATTACTTTTTAATGCAAAAGAAATTATATGCGGTGTTATACATATTTTAGTGTAGTCCGTGACATGTCCTTAAGTGTGAATTATTTCATTTCGTTAAGTTAGTTGGTTTTGCTTTCCAGCGTAAAGCCGTTTTATGCAAACTTGAACTTCGACATGTAACTTATTTATATGAAGACTAGAAAGAGTTGAAAAATAATAATAATTTTAAACAAAAAAAGTCACAGTGCATGTCTGCAAAACAAACCATATCTCGCACAACTATTAAAATTATTAATTAATTACATTTTTTGGTGAACTCCCCCCTTAATATATAATTAGTAGAGACACTGGTTAATCGCGGGAAAAGTTGATTGTTTGCTACGCTCCAACATGTTATGTACAACACTGAAGGTTTTTCACTTATATTGGCTATCGTTTATATGAAGCACTGTGTCCATATTCAACTGACCCAATTAGAACTATACAGTTTTAACACAGAACGTGTATGATTTGCCAGAAAACTTTTCACACGTGTTACGATTGAGATACTACAGTTTATTGGAGACTATGTTAAATATTTTCGCGATTTTCCAGTGTCTCTAATAATTAGGCTACCTAAATATGTGGCAGCTACGTCTCACGCCACCAGGTTATTTTCGCAACTATTATTTATCATTAAGGACCCTGTTTTATCGCGAAAGGAATTTTTCCCCCAGTTCGTTTTAGTGACTTACGTGTACACATGCAGCTTTGCTTCATGGTTATTGGCAGCGTGTCTGTGTGAAGAGCCGTATCTCACTTGACTGAGCCAAACACAAAAACGTTCCTGAACACCACACGTCTGTGATTTGCCGGTAGAATCTCAAGGCTCGCGACAGTTAAAATATCCAATCGCTGACCACGAAGCAGAACTGCAGATGTGCACGTAAGGCACGGAAACAAAGTGAGGCAAAAATATTTTCGCGAAAAACCAGGGTCCCTATTTATCATTAGCCTCCCGAGTATTTTGCTTAGTCACGAAATTTGCTCCTACACTGACAGTTCTAGAACAGTGAGCGTGGATTCCAAGAACTAACGTGGAAGAGTAACAGCAACGATATTGGCAAAATCTTGCCGGGTTAATAAGCAGTCTGTGACGGCATAGAATCCATCATCTTGGTTAGCAGGTGTATGTCGATACACAAAGAAGGAGTACGGATATAATTACAGCCTAGGGGAAGAAAAGTAGAAGCAGAAATGGTGTTGGAATAACCGTCATTACCGTCGTAATCCGACCGTCGTTAGCTGATATAACAAGAGTTTTCCGGAAAACCTGGCGAGCGTCTTTTCCGAGAACTGAACTTGAGGAAGGAATCAAATTGCCCGGTGGAACGAGCTGTGAGAGGAATCTCCGCTTCGAGTTGACATCTGCCCTCAAGGTCGTCTGTACGTTACTTTCGATGTTACGGCTTGGAATCCGTTGTAATATGAGGGCCGCGGTGGCCGAGTGGTCAGACAACTAGCGTCCCACCAAAGCGATCCGGGTTCGATTCCCGGCGGGGTCCATCTCGAACTTTCGCATGTGGGAATCGTGCCAGACGATGCCGTTGGTCGAAGGGTTTTCTCGGGGATCTCCCGTTTCCCCCGCCCTTTTCATTCCGGCGCTGTTCATATCACCTCTCACCAGCGCTAAAGACCAAAAATCTCACACCGGTGTAATGTCTGAAATGAGAGTTACAAACATGCCGTTGTTTTCCAAATGTAGGTTTAAAATCCAACGTTAATTCCGTGAAAGATAGAGAGGGGAGAGGGAGAGAGACGAAATGTTACATTACTCTGCTTGATGGAAAATTTCGCGCCACGCAACGTTAAGCGGATTTTTGGGTGTTTTTCTAGCCGTGGCGTTTAATCCATACCTCCTGGTCGGATTGTGAACAGCTCTCACATGTTTGTGATTAAATGTTTTCAAATTTGCGTGTAAAGCGGCCTTGCTGATAATGCAAAAATGTGATTAATGCCCCAGAGACTAAGGGAAATAAATGTACCAGGAAAGTGAAATACACAGTCATCAGCACCCAAGCAAAATTTTAAAAGTCGTATTTCGATTCATTAGGTAACACGCCTGACGTGGATATGAAACAATGTAACATCAAACCAACTAAAAAGTAAAATTAAAAAAATAAAATAAACATTAAAAACTTTTGTAAAATAAAACAACTGAAAAAATCTTTCGTTGTTGTTTGTGGGAGCGCACACATACATCTTATGATGTCCTTCGAAAACGTTTTAAGGAGATAATGATATACATGGACTCAACCAGGATTTTGTCTTTGGGGGGGGGGGGGAGCACAACACATAATAAACAACAAACTTTGAAAATTATGTAAATTCAGGGGGATCTCGACAAAGTTGTTACACATTACATTATGCCAGTGGTATGTTCAAAAACATGTGAATAATCTTTGCTTGCAAATACCTCCATATAGAGTACTCATATTAATTAGATTAAAATTTAAAACTTGGTCCTATTAGAGGAAGTGGGCACGTGGCCCCAGTTTCAACCCCCTGGGTGCGCCCGTGATGATATCTATGTGGTCACGTTCACATTACGCTGTCGACAAGGAATAAAAACGCCGAATCGGTGTTAGAAAACGTTTATAAAATCATATAGATAGAGATGATGGTTTATCGCGGGAAAACTTGACTACTTGCTAGGCTTCAACGTGTGTTCAGCTTATCAAACGATTACTAGCTTTTCCTTGTACGTGGAGCTACTGCCCTATTTGACTAAGCCAATAAGAATACCGCTATTTTAATATTTGATGCATGTTATTGGTCTGTAGACAGCTACGTTGTGTCAGTGTTTTCAAGGCTATGTTGGCACAAAACATTTTCGCGATATACCATCATCTCTACATATAGATATTTAACATGAGCCATGGCCGTCTTTAGTAGAAGGCCGGAGTCTTGAATGTGGCAACGCTGCATCGGAGGCCTGCTGCCGGTAGCTCATTGGCTGCCCTAGTCAGTGTAGACGTGTACAAGCCACTATAGCTACATCTATACACGTTGCAGAGACTAGGGTGGCTAAGAAGTGAAAAGCAGCAGGCCCCCGATGCAGTGTTGCCACATTCAAGACTCCGACCTTCTACTGAAGACGGCCATGCATGAGCTCGTGGGTAACATGAAGGAGCACTGACGAGGCGTGTGTGTGTTGCAAGGCAAGCTGTACTTCGAGACGTCTGTACATATTCTTGAGTTGCGTATTAGAAGTAGCTCCGTACTCTTGCCTTGCCACGACCGGTAGATAGAGTCAGTGATTTTTGGTGACAAGAATTTTGCAACAACTTGTTTTAATTTCTTACGTGTACACTGTAAAAAAATGTTTGTACTTTTACAAAGAAAATCCTTGGAAACCCAGTTGCCAAAATATTCCTTGTAACACTACAGTGGTTTTCCTCGTAATAAAATACAAAGTATATGTTTGTAAAATTACAAGGACTAGCCTTGTAGCTGTACTTTCAATAAGGAATAAAATAAATCTAAATGTTCATTGTACTTCATAAATAACACTGAACTTATTTATCAAATAACATTTGAACATTTTTATTTTTTATAACAATGTTAGGCTCCTTGGCGAGGTCTCAACATCGCCAACGAGCCAAATATCTCCCCCCCCCTTTTTTTTTACAAATTTATCAGTAGACGATTCCCCAGTTGTGACAGTTTTGTTGACTCTTACAATTGAAAATGACTCGAACGGACAAACACAAATTTTACACCCAGCTTGACCTGGGAATCGAACCCAGAGCCCCTCGTATCTAAGTCGGTCTCTCAACCAACTGAGCTACGGGGGGAGGGGTCGGCAACCAGGTCAACTGTAATTCCTGTATCACTTAATCTTTATTTATTTTTATACATTCTATGAATAATTCGGTAATAATTCTTTCTATTAAAGTACACAAATAATATATATAGACATTCACTTTATTCCAGAAAAATACTTTTCAGAGGTTGTGATCCTTGCGTAAGTAATTTCTGGCGAACTTATGATTTTTGTAGACTACACATTTTTTTAAGTTTTTTTTTTTTTTTTTTTTTTTTTGCAAATAAAATCCTTTAAACATTATAAACTAATTATTTTACAATGAAACATTTTCAACATTTACAAAAGTTTAAACAACTCTGAATAAGTGCCTTGTCATAGTTTACAAAATAATTTACAGTGCAGTAACGCGGTCAGTATATAAGTTCAAAGAATTCCTTTGTAGTAGTACAACGTTTACCTTTGTAACTTCATAAACTAATGATTTTACAAAGAAAATCCATGTAAATAATATTTTTGAAGTGTAGGGACCTGAAAAGTTCGAGTTTTCTTTTAGGCACAAGCTAGAATTCCAGCAACTGTAAGTTCGCGTCAGTTTCGCAATTGGTCGTTGACTTTGTTTGACACCTCCTGGATGTCTCTGAGCCGATTATAACAATGTAACTAAATGCAGACCCATATCACTGTGTCAGCGAACAGCTAATGAAGAGTTGAATTGTGCTTGAATACACATATATTTTTGGAGGCTAGCCTGCAAGTCAGTGAACCCGCGAATTTTTCTCGTCTATACTTTGTGCACGTATGCAAATCTGCTTCATGGTTATTGGCAGACTATAATAGGGCAGAGGCGTGGCTCATTTGACTGCACCAACCAGAACAATGTTTCCGCGACATCACACGTCCGTAGGACCCCTTGACACTGAGAGTTGAAACATCCAATCACTGGGGCCCGGTAGTTCTCAGGTGTGAGCAGTGTTGCCAAATGTACCAAATTTTTCCACAAGTGTCCCATCCTGGATAGTGACCATATATTGGCCTTCCATGACTGGTTTTAATCCCGCGGTGGGTTCGGACTCTGGTGTTTTTTCATGGGGGAAATCTCTCTGACGACTTTGGCCAACGGATTTTTCTTGGGGCACTTCCTTTTCCCCACTCGTAACATTCCGTTGCTTATCCATCGTAGGGCATTATTTCATGGCTCAACTCACAGTTCAGCAGACGCCTTCACGTTCTCAGTTTGTTCAGAAGTCTGCCACATCTAGGATGTGATGACTTGCCCTCAGGAACTCTTCCCAAACA
The DNA here is from genome assembly GCA_003012365.1 of Medauroidea extradentata. Classification (NCBI taxonomy): domain Eukaryota; kingdom Metazoa; phylum Arthropoda; class Insecta; order Phasmatodea; family Phasmatidae; genus Medauroidea; species Medauroidea extradentata. The sequence continues at coordinate 33,610 of PNEQ01000621.1, read as the reverse complement.
CTTTAGTTAGAGATGATGGTACAACGCGAAAATTGTTTGTGTCAACATACTCTTGAAAACACTTTGGTTTCTTGTGACATGTACGACTGGCTGTTACACAACGTGGATGTCTGCAGACCAATAACAGGCATAAAATATTACAATAGCGGGATTCTTATAGGCCCAGTCAAATAGGGCAACAGCTCTACGTACAAGCGAAAGCCATTCATCTTTTCATTAGCTGGACGTGCGTTGAAACCCAACAAACAGTACAGTTTTCCCGCGATAAACCACAAATAGAGACACTATAAAATCGCGAAAGTGTTTACAATAGTCTCCAATAAGTTGTAGTATATTAACCGTGACACGTGTGAACAGTTTTGGGACAAATCACACGCGCTGTGTGTCCAAGCTGTGCAGTTCTAACTGGGCTTGTTGAAGAGAGAAAAAATGCTACAAATAAACGATAGCCAATGTTGATATGAAACATCCAGTGTTTTATACATCACGTTGGAGCCGAGCAAACTGTCAACTACACTATAAAAAATAGTTTGTAAATTTACCAGACGTGCATATAGGAGCGCTAAGAAAGTTATGGTAGAATAGTTTCCCAGACATCCATGGTAGCACTCCTAAACATTTTTATAAAACAGTCAAATGTATACTGAAGTTAACAGACTTGTACTGCAACAAGTGTAAAAGTTTGCATATTTACAAGACGGAAGTATGGTAACTGTCCCATACTGCGTCTGGGATAATAACTTCCTAAACATTCATGGAATATATTTTACAGTGATTCCCGCGATTTTCCAGTGTCTCTAACCATAATCTCTAGCTATAATTATGTTCGTTCTGACACATAGACGACCTGAACAATTTAAACTAATTTTTAATCATGGTGCCGTGACTTTGTTGAAGAATAATTAAGACCACAGTTTTTTGGAGAAAAAATATATTTCACCAACTTGTTTCGGTGAACACGTGTAGCTCTACTCCATTGTTACCGGCAGCATGTCTTTATGTAGAGTTGACACGTGTTCGACTGTTCCAATTAAAATATGGTTACTGCGACACCACACGTCAGTAACAGACAAACTATCCTATACCAATAAAAAGTTATATTCGAACATTTTCAGTTCACATCTTTACATAGTGTCTGTGTCACAGTATTATGGCCGGTTCTGTGGTGCGCCACACCAGTTACCTTGTTGGGAGCAACATTTGTTCATCTGTTCTCTGCTTCGTATTGTCGCCGATAGATCGCATTATTACGTGTTCAGTCCAGGTTGACTCTGACCTCGTTCTTGTTTATAGTTCGATCTGAATCGCAATATTTATAATTTCGCCAATCCATGTTCGTTATACATTCACAACGAGTTGAATCTACTCCAGGTTCAATCTGGATTGAAATTTTACCCTAAACGTAGTACATGCGATGACATTTACTGTACACATGTGACCTGTTGGCAGAAGATTGGTCACTCTTATCTTTTAATAATTTGAAGAAGCATTCTTTGGTATATGCCTAGATATGTTCGAAAGAGTATGCAGTCCTTTAGAGTCTTATATGCTAGCACGCCCTTAGCTATAGCTTTCCGAGACTATAAGATGTTTCGATTCACTGTAAAAAAAAATTTCCTAAACGGTTTAGAAAGTAATTAACCTAATCGCAGTATAGGACAGTTACCATACTTCCGCCTTGTAAATATGCAAACTTTTACACTTGTTACAATACAAGTCTGGTATCTTTAGTATGCATTTGACTGTTTTATAATTAGGTTTAGGGTTTTACCATGGATGTCTGAGAAACTATTCTACCATACCTACTTTCTTAGCGCTCCTGTACGCACGTATGGCACATTTACAAACTACTTTTTAGAGTGTACTTACAAAAAAAATTGTTACTTTAAACAGCTTTTACTCTTGTTCACATCCACCAGTCGAGATCAATGAAACCCCTTTATCCATTTACAAAACTCCGATAATTTGTTTTATATTTTATTTAGCTGAGTTCCACAAGAAAATCCGACGTTTCTAGACGTCTTCCTTCTCTTATTGTTGTAAAACATGACTTGACTATCAAATTATGACATTACCAGGCGAGTATTGAGCGTAATTAGATGATAGCAGAACATCACGTTGCAAGGAGTTAGTGCCAAAACAAAAATTCTTCCCAAAGCATTGTTCACTTGCGGAAGTTTAGTTCGAAAAAAGATACTTGGATCTGTCTCTGTGTGCCACGAATTTCTTTGCGGTCGCACGGTTTCGTCGTCCATTATTTTCTTTGACATCCTCAGGGAGAGGGAGGAGGAATACAACAAAACACGGACAGCGATGAGGAGAGAAAAAGGAAGAGTTGTGAGACGCGAGTACAATACCTGCGGAGCGAAATAAGAAATGTTGGCGGTAAGGGCGCAGTGCACCAAGAGACACGTCACATCTGTGTTTGTCAACCCTCGTACATAAATACGATTTTCGAGAAAGGTCTTCCCACTCCGCACATAAAGCTGACTGTCGTGTTCGGCAACCAACTGGAACTTGAGAGTGTGAACACAAACATCCAGGATGTTCGGGAACTCAGTTCCTAAACCCTAAACTATACTGTGAGGGTGCTCGACAAACCTAAGTGTGTCCTAGGAAAATATGTGAACTGCAAGCGTCCCCCTCTCTGACATACCTCACCCTCCTTCTCTCCTCTGTCTCGCTACACCCTCCCAGCCAATAGCGAGCACGTAGCCTGGCCGTTGAGACAAGCAGTGCGTATAGTCTTGTCAGTTGAAAAGTGACAACCAGTGTGTAGTTGTTGTCCAACCTTTATTTCATGGGTTGCACAGGGCTATTAGACCAACTACAGATGGTCACTTACAGTATGGAGTGTACAGTGAGGACTCCAAGACATTCCCCTCCACTGCTTTCACACAGCGACCTCGAAACACTAGCGCTCTTACCTTCCCTACCCGGGCGTGCCCAGGGTCTTGCTGGGGGAAGGGTGTGTGGGTGTACTGACCCCCTCCCCGCCCCCATCCTAAAAACCCTACATCCAGGCTGAAACCAACTAAAGAGAGTTTGGTCAGCACTCAACATGTAGGTCTTTAGAGCTGGTGAGGTGTGACACGATGAATGGAGCAGGTATCCTTTATCCAATGGGAATTTTAAGTGGCGACCACTTTATTTTATTTGTGGGCAGCGTAGTTCAACGTTTAATGTTTGTATCTATAGTTATGTTTTTCGAATCCGGTCGCTATTTTTCCACAAATACGACAGTCCGGAAAGTTTTTTTTTCTCGAAAATGATGTTCCTGATAAACGTTGTAAATTTTTAAAACTATAGCGTTATAGTAAATGTTTTATTTTCGTAGACAAACCAATATGACGCGAGAGTTAAATAGTTTCGTCAAAAGAAGAATAGTCGTCACTCGCTGTAACGTGTTTGAAGGGCAGGTAGGGAGACCCCTTAAGCAATGCGCCGTTACGTACTGCGCCGTTAGACTTTACGCCGTTAGGCATTGCACTAGAACTTGTTTGTTTTAGGCACTACGCCGTTAGGAATTACGGCTTGAACTCGTACGTCAGCCATAAAAGTTTACGTTACATTATTATATTTTTTCGTTTGATTGTAATATATTTTTGGCATTCCCACATGTGGATATAAAGTCATAATTACACATCTGCCTCAAAAGGATTGATTTGCTTCGAAAACCCCTTGTAGAATAAGTAAATGAAATTTACTACCAACTCGGCAGTTTCGCCGACATCTGGGAAGAAAATTAAATTCCGATGTGAATTTGAGTCGTGTCCGTCATTTTTGTCGCACTGACGTTATAGAAACCTCGGCGCTGATGAGTGGGCTTATTTAGTTTTTCGCGTCGTTTCTGCCGTGCTATTGTGATTCCAGTATCACGCCCAGAGAGCATACTTCTGACTGGGCATACGAAACGACTGCAGAGTCCTGAAGGAAGACATGAAGCAAATCCCCATAACGGAGAAGCGAAGGAATGCAAAGAGTGGAAGAAACGGGTTTACTCTGATTAAACCTGCCGGACAAATAGGCATTTTCCACGTACGAACCACCGGGGATCTGTTACACAGGGAATCTAGCCTAGATCGCTTTGTGGGAGGCAGGCGCTCTAGCCACTACGCCAGAATTGTAGTGTGTATTCAAAGACGTCGGTAGCAGAAAACCACAGGTTTCGAGTTGGCAAGCCTGCGAACGAGGGTCGTTTTTATAGAGCTGTGAATTCTTCTACGGCAGTGTCATCCGTTGGTCGGTCCTACATTCAAGTCCTGGCTCGATCATGGAAGTTGTTCCTTCACCTCACTTCACCGCCTTAACTGCGCGGCTCACCTCAGTTTTCAACGTCTTTTTTTTTTTTTTCATATTCGTACTAGATTTTTTTTTCTTATTTTAGACATTATTTGTGATTAAATCTTCCTGTAATGAAGTTTCTGTATCTCTCATAGTTTTTGCGTAATGAGTCTAAAACTTCAAAATTTGCACTTTACGGTTTTATGTACGCCACTAAAACCAACTGATCTAACATACCGAACAAATTCACAGTGTATAAAAATATTGTAGGCTGTGATTTGACATACATAAAAACGAATATATATATATATATATATATATATATATATATATATATATATATATATATAGGTATATAGGTATTTTAAAAAAATTAATTTTAAATTTTTATTTAAAAATTCATAATTTTTATTTTTAAAAAATATTGTATATTTTTATTTTTTGTACTTAAATATTTCAAATCACAGCGTTCAACATTGTTATACACTGTGAATTATTTTGGTTTGGTATGTCAGTTGGTTTTAGTGACGTACTTAAACCCGTAAAGTGCAAATTTTGACGTTTACGACTCATTACGCAAAAACTATGAGAGATACAAATGTTTCCTAAGAGGAAGGTTTAATCACAATTTATGTCTAAAATAAGAAAAAAATGTCTGGTACAAATATAAAAATAATTAAAGAGGTTGAATACTGAGGTGAACCACGCCCTTAATTAAGCAACCGTGTCGCCTGTACAGTATGTGTGGAGCGCAAAAATGGCATTGCACTGTTTCGGTCGTTGGCTTTTTCTGCGTGCAGTGTTGCCACGTTGTGCACGTAATATGTCGGGCATACAACATTTTGCCACTTGCGTTTTCGTCTCCAATTAAACCTAGAATTCACTTGGTGTGCTTATCCTATATCGTTAATGTTTCCAGTTTGCGATGAATATTTCATTAGGTGTAAATACATAACGTAATCACATTTCCAAAACAAATCTCAAGTTGTGTAGGCTACTGTCAATAGCTGGAATCTTGATATGAAGCCAAGGTCGTGAAGCAGGATTACCACAGAACAAGCAGGGACTACGAAACAAGGCAAACAGGGGAGAGATAAAGAGATAAGGTTGACAGATACGGAGAGACAGAAAAGGGGGAGAGGGAGTTCTGCCAGGTCGGTAGAGAAGACAGGTTGGCTCGTGGCTGAGTTTATTCTCCGCGGAAATCCAATCACGTCGCGGGCGAGCCCGCCCTGAGCCCTGAGCTGATTGGCAAACAGCGGGCACCATAAGCTCGCCTGGCATGCCAACCTACCGCGGTGAAATATCACGCAGCGCTGTACCAACATAACTTGTCAGCCCAGGTACCGAAGCGCTCAACGCAAACAAGACGCTCCTGTATCGCTCAGATCCGCCTCAGAGCTTCCTACAATTTTGTAGCAAAAAAATCATAGATTTTTCCTCTTAAATTATCACAGCATCAAACTACACACATATACACAACCAGTAGCGGATACAAGGTGGGGGGAATTGGGGAAATCTCCCCCCCCCCCCCAAGAGCCCAAACTTGTATCAGCATTGTTATACATTTTATTCCAATTATTGAAAATGCAGTAGGTGTTACGAACTTTGCAATGTATTCTAAGAAACTGACTGTAATCTCTTTGAAAACGTTCCAATTTGTGTCTGTTGTGTAATAAACATTAACGTTCAAAATCTTCGAATCAAAGTTTTTCCGGGGGGGGGGGAAACCCCCCGGACTTGGCAGAACCAGATTGTACAAGAAAGTTGGCGGTGTGAACTAAACAATTAATTTTGTAGGATACTAGCTAGAACACTAACTAGTATTCTCTTTCTTGTACACATTTGATGCTCACTTTCATGTAAGTTACAAGAAAGTTGCCCGTGTGTACTGGGCTTAAGACACTTTCATACAGTGCCAAACAGGGATGTTTTTTATGTTGAATTGCAATATATAAAACACAGTTTAAACAATTCAGCCACGTTTGGCCAACCGGTGCTAGCAAAAATATATTTCCCCCTATAGATCCGTTCTTAATCCGCCCCTGCACACAACACGTGTATACATACAGGATGTCCAGAAACAAATACTTAATAATCACACCACGCGAGTCCTGGGCGAAATTGGAGACGAAAATATAAGTGTCAAAATGATGTACGTGATTTTAAGTACACATTGTGGCAACACTTCATGGTGATAGTCCCCTCTTGCGCTCCAACTCCAGGTATTATTTTACGTATGTTACGTCAAGTTAACGTAAAATCATACTTGAACTGATCGGGATTTTTTAACATGCAGGTCAAAACGGGGTACGGCTGACTATCAATTCACAATTATTCATACATAATTTTAAGTCGTTAAGAAAAAGCGTTTGCCCATATTCAAACAAGCAGATTTCTTAAAAACGTAACACTTAACGAAAACATATGACGGTGTTCTGAAGAAAAAAAAATTGTAATAAACCTTAAAGATTTTTCCCTCAATTATTACAAGTCAAAAATATCTTACGACGATGAAAGACTCGAGGTTTTTTTACGTGTCGTTACAGATTTTCACTTTTATGAAATTAATGAAATTGTTGAGAAAAAGTGATGTGCTGTGCTGCAGAATTTTTGTGTAAACTCTTTGATAAGTAAAATATCTCTGGAGCGCAAGAGGTGACTAACTACAGTAATATGCTGCCACATGGCGCATGAAAAAATTCCATCGTACATGATTTTGCAACTAACATTTTCGTCTACGATTATCGCAGGAATCGCGTTGTGTCATATGTATCTACAATATATGTATATATATATATATATATATATATATATATATATATGTGTGTGTGTGTGTGTGTGTGTGTGTGTGTGTGTGTGTGTGTGTGTGTGTGTGTGTGTGTAACGTCATCCATTAAAAATGTTAAGTTAATATTTATGTCATACATATATAACAAAACCAACCCTCCATAAGCACATTCACCGACTTCAAAAAAGCCTACGAGTATGTAGAGAGACAATCTCTATTTAATGTACTAGAGCAAAGAAACCGTGATCCTAAACACAACGACTTATCCAACAGTTACTTACAGGCACGACTTCAAAAGTAAAATTAATGTAAGATATTTCTCAACCGTTCCCCTATCAACACTGACGTACGGCAAGAAAATGGGCTCTCCCCATTACTCTTTAACATCGCCCTCGACAAGGTGATCACGGAATGGGAGAAAGAAATGGAAAAACAGAATAGGTGGAGAAAGGTCAGCAAACAAACTTAACGTTACTTATATAGCCTTCGCTGACGACCTCGCCTTCCTCACAGATAACGAGTGAGTGAGATATTTTGGTCAGCGCTTAACATCGAGGTCTTCAGCGCTGGTGAAGGGTGACAGACGTGAGTATGGAGCAGTACCTAAATGAGGGGGCGGGGGAAACGGGAGATCACCGAGAATAACCCGCCGACCAGCGGCATCGTCCGGCACGTTTCCCACATGCGAAAATCCGAGGACCGACCTCACCGGGAATCGAACCCCGGATCGCCTTGGTGGGAGGCGAGAAGTCTGACCTCTCGACCACCGCGGCCCCTCACAGATAACTAACAAAACGCGATACACCAAATTGAAATCTTGAAGAAATGTGCCGAGAAAGTTGGATTGCACATCTCCTATCCAAAAACCGAATTCATAGCCACAAAAACTCATTAAAACACAGAAACTTAACACAAAATATGGCACAATCAAACGAGTTACTCAGTTCAAATATCATGAAGAAACGATTGAACCAACAGGAACTGAAAAAACTAGCACAAAAAACACGAGAACTTAAGATGAAAAGAGCACATGGAATAATCGCAAATGTATTCAACAAAAAATGTATGAGCATCAATACCAAAATCCGTCATTACAACTCAGTCATTGAGCCAAAAATCTTGTATGCTAGTGTAACCCTCAACTTCAGTTACAAGTGTAACCTTGGAAACATCAAGAAAGCTGAAAGAAAAATCATCAGGATGATCCTTGGCCTAAAACGGACGGATGAGGGCTATAGACTACATTCACACACAATCACAGACGAGAACTCTAATACTGAAAGCCACTTCCGTAAACGCTGGCTGAAATTCTTTGGACACATCATGAGACTGGATGACTCCCGGATAAACAAGGAAATCTTACTACACACACTGAAATGAAAGTCACCACCACAACATGGACCAAACAAGTCAGAACCGACCTAGAGAAAGCCAACATTAAAATAACTCAGAAGACCGCAAAACAACGGAACAAAAAAATCTACGACTGGGAAGTCACATCAGAAATCAAACCCCGAATAACAGAAAAGTTGATAAACGAAAGACGAGCCCAACATAGTGAAAAAATGAAGAAGTACTGGCAGGATAAGAAGGACAACAGAAAATTAAATACCTTTTGTGATCCTTAATGGATTGAAACACTAAAATAATAATATTAATAATAATAATATATTAGCACTTACATCCATAAACCGGGGTTATTTTAACACTGAGTGGGTAACTTTGTCCACTAAAAATGTTCATATATTATGTCATATATATATATATATATATATATATATATATATATATATATATATATATATATATACAGATCCGTAAATCAGGGTTACTTTGACCTTGTATGGTAATTTTATCCACTTAAAATGTTAGTATTTATGTCGTACAATAAAGAAAGTTTCAAACGTTAACTACATGGATCACAGAAATTTTATTTTAATCACTTAGCTCCAACTATCTATTTATCCACCCAAGACACTAAAACTAATATTTTAATGGGTCAAAGTAACAGCGGTTAACTGTAAGAAAAAAGTCGCGAACAATAGGGAGTGTTCAATTGTTAACATAATTTATAAAAGTGTTGAAAAGTATTTTATGATGGTGATTTTCCTCTATATTAATTATTTGATAGGTGGCCTTAGTGTTTGACGACGGACGATACATAAAGTTTTAGGGCACTGTATCATGATGAATCTCAAAAAAAAAAAAAAAAAAAAAAAACCAGTAAATGTTTTTCATCACGTTTGTTTTCTGATGTAAGTTGACCCTCCATTCCTCTGATTAGCGGGGTCGCGGTGGCCGAATGGTCAGACAATTCGCCTCCCACCAAGGCGACCCGTGTTCGATTCCAGGCGGGATCTGTCCCCGGATTTTCGCATGTGATAATCGTGCCGGACGATGCCATTGGTCGGCGGGTTTCCCCCGCCCCCTCATGAATGTGCTGCTCCATACTCATCTCATGTCACCCTACACCAGCGCTGAAGACCTCGACGTTAACCGCTGACCAAAAGCCCTCACTAACTCCTCTGGTACGTGACTTTAGCCCAATACTGCACACAATGTTACTGACATTTTTTTTCTTAATGTACGGAAGTTTACTCTTTTACAGCGAGAGTTCTTTTTTTTTTCAGCAGGATCACATCAACACCAAAATAGCGTTCAAAGTTAAATTTGCTAGGAAACAGTGCAGTAGTTTTTGAATTGATAAACGAAACATTAACTTATTTTGTATTTTCTTACAAAATTGAGTCAAAAGAAGCTACATGTTTACATAATTAATATGTATACTAGATACATTCTGTACCAAACCACATGTGGCTGAAATAGTTTAATATGTGATTTATATATTGCAAACCAACATAAAAAATCCTGCTTGGCACAATGTATGGAAGTATCTTAGTCATGGCTTTTTACTACGAATTGAGTGCTTTTTTGAAGTCCCTGTGTTTTTTTTCTATGCGATTTGAATATTTTATAAAATATTCAACGTGAACATGGCAGAGTACGTAACACACACAATATGATATTCTAATAAAACTTAATTTAACATTTTGAAAAACATAAAATTGTACATTAAAAGTAAAAGATGACCGTATCAAATTCGGGGGATCGCTAGGTAAGTAGTTTAAATTAGCAAATTTACAGAATAAAATAATTACAACACAACATATGCACATATGTACAGTTCCAAAAGATAAACCCAAATCTCTAAAGAACATTTAAATTTCATTTTTGTGTAGATTCGTCATTTGTGGATTTGTTCTTGTTGTTTGTTCTATTCAGTTTCAATGTCGGGGGTTAAAAAGGAGAATAAATATTTTACATGTCCATGAAATTCTTACACCAATTCTGGAAAAAAGATATAACTCTAAACAGCTGGACAGATTTTCGTCAAATGCAGCTAAAAAAAGCATTGAAATCGGTCCATCCGTCTAGGATCTAGACATAGACTTGAAAGATATAACGCTGATCCCTTTTTGTTTCTTCGGGGGTTAAAAAGTTGCTGTTTAAGAGTGCATGGCATATAATTCAATACTAAAAGCATCAGTTCAGAATTGTAGGTTTCTTGAAATAACTTTGCAAAAATAAAAAAAAATTAAAAAAACAGAAATCCTACATAATAGGTTTTGCCAACTTGCTGAGCAAAAAAAAAATTTCGATTAACGTATATCTGAAAAACAATCTCTGACGCCGAAATCTCGTACACTTAATTGCGGTGCAAGAGATCCCGCTTAACAAATGCATCTTTTTGGGTAAAAGTTTACTAATAAAGTAGGTAATTTTAATTATCAAGGATTGCTGTTTTATAATTTTTCTATATTGACTTTCAAAAAGTGTAGATCTCAATTGAAGAATTCAGCGCTTATATATCTACCTTGCCCTCTTAAGGTTACAAATGATATTTTGATAATTATTATTATGTTACGTCTGTTATTATTATTATTATTATTATTATTATTATTATTATTATTATTATTATTATTGCTGCTGCTGCTGCCAAGGCGGTCTGCAAAAGTCATCACTTTACCGTGAACAAGTACTTTTATTTATACGACGTAATATTGTTTGTGTAACTGAAATATTATATTACGGCAGCTTCACGCAACGTAAGTAGGTGTCACTATTTATGAACTTAAAAATACTTTTAGTGAACTTCAATTCCACAAAAGGTTTTCAGAAAAATCCTACAGTACAGAAAACCACTTTTTCTCAACAATTTCGTTTATTTAAAAATAAATCTAACGACACGTAAAAAAAAAAGCTTCCGTATTTCGTTGTCGTTAAATATGTTTGTCTTATAATAACAGACACAAAAATTTTTTAAGATCATTACAAAAATGTTTCTTCGATGAAACCTCAAACGTTTTAATTTTTTTTAAGAATTATTCTAATTTAAATACGCATAACTACTTATTCTATAATACTTAAAAATATTTATGAATTATTGTGCATTGATAGTCAGCCGTTCTGGCGTACACAAAATAGTAGAAAATACTACATAGTCGTAAAGAACTAAAACTAAAATCGTAAAGTCTTAACTTAATTCTACTTTGCAGAAACTGTAAAAAACGAAAACTTAACACTTTCAAGAGAATTTCAAATTCTGTTTCCCGATAATCTTTTAAGAGTTCGCGAGTTTGTAAAAGAAACGTCTTCTTCAGTCCCGGCATTAGCCCATTTCATATTTGTACTTTTTATTAACTTCAGGTTCCATACGTCTACATTACGCTGGAATTATTCAGTCCGTACTTTCGTTAGCGTGTCAGTGGCATCCTCGTTTGGTTTGCCGCTTCATAAATCTTGGTCCCTGCATGAATACGAAAACAGCGAGAGAGGGAGAGAGGCCGAAAATATTCGTACCTGCAGACGAAATGCCGCTGCAAGAGTCATAGTTATGAATTACAAATTTCGTGAGAAAATAAAGGATTTAAAAACAAAAAAAAAAAAATATTTATATGAGTTTTTGTGTGCGTGACTTAATGGCTCAGCCAACATAATTTGCAGACTCTGAATTTAAATAAGGGATTATCGTTGAAGGAAATTACTACTCAATTTATCGATTTTGAAGGTAGCTGTTTCAAAAGGAAAAACTTTCCATGTAAACATTACTGGGAGAATTATTCAATGCGAGAAACTTTTTTTTTTAATAATGAAATCTAAAATTTTATTTTAAATGTTTATTTCAAAGAAATTTTCTGAGTGAATTTGTTTGCCTTTTCTACTGCAGTACTTCTATGAAAATGTAGTTAGATTTCACTTTTGTTTGAAAGGTTTATCTTTTGAGTTGGTTCATTGAGAGTAATTTGCTTAAACGCTCTTTCAGCACTCAAGATTCATGGTGTTACAGACATTAATAGATACGTCTATCCTCATTTTAACGTAATAAAACAGTTGTATTGGACATCCTGTGTACCTAATTCAAAATTGTCTAAAATCAACCTCGGTTCCTTGTACCCAAATATCTATCAACAAGTTATTTTGCCCTCATGAATGACTTCCATATCAAACTGATGCTTAATTAACTTATTAGTGCAGCCGTTTAGGCGAATATACAATCTGAAGATAGTTCTTTTTTTTTAATTTTTATTTTGTTAGAAAAATGTATCTTAAAAATGTTATAGTAAAATCATAGTTTTAGCATTTTTTAAAATGTTTTTGGAAGCCGTCATTTAGTTAGATGTACTATATAGAATCGAAATAATGTTACTCAGGCTCCAAAATACTGTGACAATCGACTCGGCTTCCCATTGGCTGGAAGCAGTGCACACGACATATCAAAAGTGAATTGCGCCAATAGGAAGGTGTCTCGTAAAAATACAGACGCAATTTCTGCTTGTGTTCTTACACTCACGTATAGTGGCAACACACTGCAATCTTGTTTTGATCATCAAACATATATATTGTACTTATAGTGCCAAACACTAACAAAGTTTATTGTTATCAACTGCACAGTAAGCGAACTGAAATAACTATTATTTATAAGTGCTATGTGATTAGCCCGCGACTTTATTCGCGTGGTTTTCATTTCAATGCGAAATTTTAGAATGTGGTGTGAGATGAGCGAAGCTCGAACATTTCTTGACCAGTTGTAAAGCACAGCCATTTTGAGTCGTGCCAAAGTTTAATCTGAGTACGCCAAAATATATTCAGTAATTCTTAAAAATAATTAATCCTATGTTCAATATATTTTACAAAACTAGATTTTTTCAAAATATTGAAAAAAAAAAAGTTTTTAGTAAAAGCATTTATAAAAAAAAAACATTTGCAACTATAGTTATATTCTCACTTATAATAATAAAAGTGATATATCACTATAAATTTATTTTTCTGAAAATAAATTAATTTTCTAATTGGTGTAAAATTATGTTAAGGGTCATTACAGGAGACACTGATTTTTTATTAAAAAATATTTTAACCAACTCGTTTCGGTCCCTTTTGTGCTCAACAGGTGCTTTGATTCATGGTCAACGATAGGATGATTTTAACTCTCGGAGTGTCTGTATTTTTCCCACAAATCACAGACGTGGTCATTGTATATATTTATTAAACAGAAGCAAATTTGATAGTAAAACTCGTGATATAAGTAGTAACAAGGAAAAAAAATATGAATCAAAAAAATAATAACATGTAAGCTGTTCAGCATTATAAACTAGCCTTTATTCTATTTACTTAAAATATGTAATACTAAAAATATAATAAAGGCATGTCTGTTCGAGTTTGTTAAACAGTATTGTATGAACATTTTATTGGGGGAAAGTTGCCTATATTGCTTAACTTTGAAAAAAATAATTTTGCAAGTATATTTGCAGTAACGCACATTAGTTAAAAATTTTACTTTATATTTTATTTAAGTGATTTGGAATCTATCTGTAACTTTTTAAAGTAACTGGAAAAGTGGTTCGATTTAGGTGATCTGTTTCGAAAATCGCGTCTTGTGGTTCCAAAATAGCATCTGCAGAGCATAAAAAAATTTTATGACCGAAGAAATTGTTTTATTTAAATATAAAATTGAACTCGTTGTTCTTTAAGTGACACATTTTGGTTCAGACATTGTTGTTGGACGGTGGATTTTCTCTGGGTAGTCCCGTTTCCTCAATCCTTGATATTCTGACACTTTTCCATCGTAGGACTTGTTTCATTTCACATTTAGTGTCATTCCTTAGGGTTCGGCAGACTTCTAAGTACGCCAGCTTCAGAAATTTGTGAAATCTTAGGTTTAATAACCTTCCCTCGGGTGCCCTACCCTCAAATTTACTATTTATTTATTTAATCTATACCGGATACAAACATCTGAAATGTCACGAGAAAACGATATGAGTGCAGTTTTTATGCAATATCATTCCACTCTATCCGAGGTTTCAACTGCTGAAATGACTGGTGGCAGAATAGAGGTGTCGTATAAAGAGCAGTGCAGGGGGGAGAATGTCCTTCCCTGAATTTTGAATGAAAAGTGTATAATTTTTTTCTGTATTTTGTTATTTAAGTAATACTTACACGAGTAAAGATAAGTAAAGTTATATTATTAAAGTTTTTAATTTAAAAAACTGAATTAATTTTTACAAATTTCTAATAGCATTCTCCTAAATGCAACAACGCTACTTCAGCAAAAAAAAAAATATATATATATATCCCCCTCCCAAGAAAAACCTGAAATTACAACCCCTATGGAAGTATATAATCGAATGGCGTCGGATTAAGTCGGGAATTATATTAAAGTTCACAATAACAGCACTGAATCGCACGTAAACATAAACAGTGTACAAAAGGAATGCTTTGGACAAGCATTGTTAAATCTACTGTTGCGTGAGCTTTCCAGCCGGGACTTCGTTTGTATTCCATAGAAGTTCAGTATATCCGGACAGCGCGAGGGGCGTGATATTTCTGCAGCATCGGAATAACCTATTTTATATTTCGCGCACGAACCCAGTTAAAATGCTAATTGTATGCGCAGCCAATTTATCACCCCCGTAGCTATATACTCCAACAAGTTTCAACAAAGCAAAAAGGATATCGTTATAATAATATCATAAATTAATGTTCGTTTTGAGGGTGCCGTTAATCACTTACTTCTTCCTGACACCACTTCCAAAACCAATTTTTATTTTATTTTATTTTTTAATTTTAAATATAGGTGAAAATTTTCATTTTCTTAAAACTGTGTTGTTTCTTCAGAAAAAAAAATATATATATTGCTTTAAAATACGTTACACTTCAGGGGAACTTCAGTCGCTATTTCTGTTAGCATAATCCTAACGTAATATGGTGCAATACAGAGCAACTTCCTACAGATATTTCTTCTTAATGTTGATGAACGGTATTCACAACAGAGAAACGTGATGAGAAACCAGAGTTCTAAAGTCTTGTGAATGATTTCACTACGTTCAGTTTCAAAATTTACCTATTTACAAAACTCCCAAAATTATCTACAAAAAAAAAAAAAACTAACACACGTACTGGATGTTAAAATTTAAGTAGTCAATATTTTGAGAGGAGGTAGTATGAACTGAAACAAGGCTAAAATGTCTGATAAATTTGGGTTTTAGACTCATACCGTAAGAGATATAATCACATGTTTCCCATTTGTTTCCCATTTCCCATAGCTACGTAATTTATCTTTGTTTCCTATGTCATAGAGAATCACGCACATTACGCCTTGTTGGTCTGGGATGTACTGTCAAGAATTGTTGACTCGTCCATAGCTGACTGGGTTTCATTACATCAGAGCCTTCAGGTTTCCCCTTAACGATAAATTAAATGGATCAAATGTCAAGGGAATGGGAGGTGATTTACTGGACCTCCACGACCAATCCATCGCCCATTGAACGTCACTTGAAGCACGTAATGTAGCGATGGAAAATTGTAAACAAGTGCTCACAGCTCATACAGTATTAGTTTTAGGACCCAAATTTATTTGACGTGTTTTGTTTTTCTTGAAATATTGAATACTTTTATTTTAACATACTGTACTTACAATTTTATTCAATATTAATACCTATAATTCACAAAAATCGGTACATTTACATAGATGAATTTAAAAACTCAGATTTCTAACAGACATCGCTTGGAAACAACTGTAGTTCTTAAAATAGCTTGCAAGATACTGTAAGAAATTGTAAATTTAGCACACCTGTGAATATGATAGTTGAGAAAGAAGTTTTTGAAATGTTTTTCATGCATCAATAGCATGCCGTTTCTATTTATTATAAGGAAACAGTCGTTTATATAATGATAGTAGCAGTCCCCCGCGGCTTTGCTCGCGAGTATTATTCATAACTGATAATATTTACTTTAAGTGAGTGTGTCTGGAAACTTTATCTATATAAAATGAAATGTCCTGACACACTCACTCACTCACTCATTCATCAACGCACAGCCCAAACCGCTTGACCTAGAACCATGAAATTTTGAGAGAAGCTTCCACTTTCCCCGTAGGCACCCACTAAGAAAGGATTTTTCGAAATTCAATAATTAAGGGGGTGAAAAGGGGTGAAATGTGTTTTAAAAGAATCCTTGATATCTCATTAACCGGGATTGCTATCATAAATTTTTTAACTTCATAATATTTCCCAAAGAAATGCATATCTGGTCTACAAAAAGGTTTTCAAATTACAGCAAATATTATGTGTTATGAGTAAAGGGCTGCTTTGGATAAGGGCTCTTGTCCACTTTTTTGGGGAAAAGACTTTTGCATTTTTAATATTGGAGGATAAGGGCCCATGTTTCGTTATGGTGGTGTGTAGCATTCTTACGAAAAACCCAAAATCCAAATTGATATCAACCAAATTTTTCAGCATAATCACAATATAATTGTTATAAATAATTTTTCTGTAAAATTATAAAAAAATTGACAAGAGCCCTTATCCAAAGCAACCCTTCATATATATATATATATATATATATATATATATATATATATATATATATATGTGTGTGTGTGTGTGTGTGTGTGTGTGTATGTATATATATATATGTATATGTATATATATATATATATATATATATCCCCTAGAGGCTAGGGTGAGAAGATACCCTTGTAGCTTCTTTACTTCCGAACACTCAAAACACGTCCAGCTAGACGACCACCTTAATAGCCGCGCCTTTGGGCACAGGGGATAGTCGACGAGCTCAGACCGGATGTTCCTCTGGGGGAGGGGTCGTTAAATATTAACCCTGGTAGCCATCCCCACGAAGACGCTAATGACGACGAATGTCCCCCGCCCCCCCCCCTTACCTAGCACCCTTTCTTTCTCTACCCCCGCGTTCATGCCACCGTACAGGAGACGGAATACTCCTTTATGTCCTACGTGTCCCGGGCCTGCCAGCGTCGACAACGGTGCCAACCCCTTAGGAAAAGACCTCTTAAAAAATGCAGTACATCTGTCAGCAAACACAGTTTCACACGGTCAAATATTTATTGAATGTAAATTCGATCAGTAAAATACCAGTTTTTTACCCACCCACTGAAAATTTATCACACTGTTTTCAACCAAATTATGGACGTAGTAAATTACGTAGTTATTTTTTTTTTTGTCTACAGTTACTGCTCGTCAGGAAAATAATTGTTTAAATCAAAACTAATGTCCAAACACAAACACAAATTGACATATAGAGTGTGTGTGTGTGTTTTATTTTTAGGAAATACAGTGTGCTTACTTGTTCTTAATATAGTTCCGTTTTTCATACATAACTAACCTCATTAATGTGTTATTTGCATTAATAATATTTGATTCAATTAATATATAAAACATGTTCGAAACGGAAATCTTTGAATATATTACAATACTAAATGGCCGCGGATAAAAGACTAACGCATGTTTCTTGTTTTGTGTCTTACGGATCCGACTGATGTTTTTAGATTTACAGCAATTTATTATAGATATGTTATCGGTATCAGCGGAAGGAAGGGGGATGGGTGGCCGGCAGGACCGTGAGGAGGCTCAATAGAGGCGATGCCCCCGCGGCGCGTCACCTTGTTGCATTCAATTAGGTTCTTCACTATCAGATCATAAAGCAGCATATTGTAAGTTTAAAGTAGTAAATTATCAAATAAAACTTACCTTCGGTGGTAGGGCCTACCTTCGAAATGAAAACTAATTTAATATCAGTGTTATTAATGCAGTCGTATCACTCTCAATACTTAAATATAAACTAATATAATGTCAGGGTTAAAATAGCAGTCGTATAACTCACAATACTTTTAAAAAAATTCTAAAAATTATTTCTTCTAGACTGCATAGCAAAAATTTGCGCTCTCACAACCTAAATGGAAATAATATATCAACATAAAGCATAAATAATAGTTAGGCTAATAAACATGGTAGGCCTAATTGCCAAGATTAATGCTTTTAGTGTTGAATTATGATCATTTTGGTAATACATATGATTAAAAAAAGTACGCTTTAATGACCGGGAAATACATAGTCTACTGGCCTTTTCTTTTGATAATAATATGTAAGCCTACATTTTTGGAACTCAGGGGCACAAGATCTCACGTTGACTTTATATTAACCTGTGTATTACTCATAGCAGATAATATTTGCTTTAATTTAAATACATCTTCGTATACCTACCCATTGTTAGAATAGGGTATAAGCAGCTATTGTCGCAGGTCTGGACCATGGAGGTATTAGTCTATGGAGTGGAAGCCTTTGAGCAAATTTGAAGCCGGCCAACAGACGACGTTTAAAGACAAGGATAGAGCTAGTGGTGGCAAAAACATGTAAACACAGCATTGAGCTGAATTAAAATGTCTTAGTTTTTTTGTTAACTACACATTATGGTGAAAGTTTGTGCAGCTCTTGACCTTACAAACAGATTCGATCGTTGCGGAGGATTATCTTTGTACAGGTAAGAAACTTTTATTTAAATTCATCAAGTTTATAAAGTATATACACACAGCGAGAGCTAATTCGGTTTTATTTATGTTTATGAAGCAATTGTAAACTGTTGTGTACGATTCAAATAGAGAATTTGCGCGGATTTTTGTAAAAAAAATTACATAATTACATTGCTTTCTGCTTATTGTTTTGCCACCCAAAATATGGCGACTCATGAAAAATAACGTCCTGCACATGCGCAGTTCGAAAATGTTCGAAAATGATCGGCTTCACACGATTACCATGTAAATGTACGGCAGATGCCACTCCATGGACTAATACCTCCATGGTCTGGACACTCGCTTATCTACCAATGATATGGAATTGACCCCTCTATGACTGAAAGCGCCACTAGCAATGAAGTGTTGTTTTATTTTAATATAGCATCGTACTAGCAGTTCTCCTAGCAGCTCCGACACTAGTTTACTCCTTGTAGTCCCATTTACGCAATGTTAAAACAACCCCACAGTGCCAGTGGCGCCAATCAGTCATAACGGGTTCAATTTTCAACTCCAAGTGTCCAGACCTGTTCCTCTATGACCGTGACCTGGACCTTATTTGTAGTCACAACAAAGTTGATGTTGTGGGGTAGGTACAGACTCTAATTCAATGAAAGAGGGTAATCGAATGCAGTACGTAGTTTATGTGGTATGAAGACTAATATCCTCCCAGCACAACCATTGATTATGGTGCCCTCAGTAACATACCTGTTTATCAAAACCTTCAATTGAAGTAAAGTGCCGTTAGGCAGTTTTGGCGGGATAATGTTTCGCAGAAATATAGATGTGTTTGGTGTCCCAACCTTGAGGTATGTGAAATGGTATATGTGGGCTGACGCTTTCGAGGAACTTTGTGGACTGCATAATCCATTTTTTCGCGCGATATGACGCGCCCTCGTCGAGATCATACTTGCATGCCATTTTTAAATTTAATTTTGCTGTATTGCTAAATGTCTATTTTTGGAAGTTTATCTATGTCAATTTTTAACTGTTCACAACCACTACTGTGTTTCTTCATGTGCCACGTGACTGTGTACGAACTTTTTCAACCTTGGTTTGACTGGGAAGCTTTCTAGTCCCTTTCGAAATTAATGCACCCAGAGACATAATAACTACTTTCACTGTGTGGCCTACTGGAGAGGCTCGTGCTCCAGTTTCATGTAATTGGCCAGCCATCTGCTCAGCCCAGTGTATGTGCTTGTATTTGGAGATGAGTAAGCCTTTGTTTGAATCTATGTGTGTGTTTTACTGTTTTTTTCCCGCTCGTCCTTCTTCCCGCCCATCTTCAATAATGGTTATGCAATGATGTAGGCAACAACCCACAGCATGGGAAAGGCTTACAGCTCCATCAGCAACTAACTGATGCCACCCAGACCCTCAAGCTTTTCATTCGTGCCACACCCATCATAGTGAATAACGGGGTTTGCCCAAGTGCAGTGTAAGTGTAGTGCAGTCCAGGGCAACCAAGTGCGACACCGGGTCAGCATGCCAACATAACATACCAAAATTCCCAGAAAACAAATAGTTAAACTTTCAGTAAGCATTTTACAGCAATGGCAGGTATTCTTTGAACAAGGGTATTTTATGTATGTGTGTGAGAAGTGAAGAGCAGGGTATGTTTTAGTAATAGTAACATTTTAGTAATTGTGTGATGTTTGTAAATGAAACAGTTTAGTCACTTTTAAACATGGATTTATTTTACCATCCTGCCTTGTCGGTTAGTTACCGTCTCCATGTTTCCAAATCCACTGCTGCCAACCTGCATATGCTAATCTCCTCTCCTAGTTGGTGTTACCAACTTTACATATCATGACACCTTCCCTTTACACACAAAACTTTTCTTGGTGACATATACATAATATTCTTGTTCAGTTTACTTACATTAAGTTTGAGTCCGGCACCATACAAGAACACCTTGCCCAAATACGGTCATTTACTTACACTGAACAGAGTAGCGGTACATACATCATAAGCAAACAAAACAATTCACACATATAGTCATTTATAAATTCTGAGTTCTCTTGCACATCTTAATCCTAAATATAGTCAGGCCCACAGTATCTCATAGATGGTATTACAGCCCTACCAGACCTTATTTTCACAACAGATTCACTATGTGTAAGGATTGCAGTACTTCGATTATCTCGTGTAGGTCCACATACACCTTCAGGATTACTACCTTGTTCATTTTGTGGAAACCCACGAAAACCATCCAACAGTGAATCATCAAGACTACCTACATCGTGTGAAATCTTTGTGTCCAGTTCACTACCTCTTGTCACAGGGTGTGTAACTTGAATATCATCACTGGATAAGCAGTTCTGTGGTACTTTATCTGTACGAAGGACCATATCCGAACGCTCAAGGATTCTCCCATCTGGCATTTTTATTATGTACGAACATGGGCGATCAGCTGGCCTAACAATTAAAGCATCTTTAATCCATCCCTTTGACGTTTGCACTCTGACATACCATTGCCTAACACCTCTATCATAATACACTTTCTGCTTAGTTGGCTTATCTAAGAGTGCTCTGCGAACCTCTGTATGATCAGGCAAGGGGAGATCCAGCAAATATGGCACAACTGGGATGAATGCGCTAAGTCTGCGACCCATAAGCAATTGAGCAGGTGAAAACCCATTTACAACTGGAGTATTGTGGACCTCTAGCAGAACTGCATGTATATATTTCCTGTCTGCAACAGCTTTCTTAAGAATTTTCTTAGTAGTTTGAATGTGTCTTTCAGACATGCCATTCGACTGAGGGTAATGGGGACTAGATGTTTTATGATTATGAACAAAATTCCAATAGTGGGCAAAATCGTTAAATTCTTTCAATGTGAAGTTACTTCCGCCATCTGACATAACCACAACAGGAATCCCAAACCTAGTGAATATATCCTTCCGTTGCTGACTACATAAGCACTTGTTTAACAATTAAATTTTTTGATCTCAACCCATTTTTAATAATAGTCAACGACAAGTAAATGTGGCTTATTGTTTAGAAAAAAAAAAACATCAATGCCCACTTTTTCCCACGGTCTATCCGTAATTGGGTGTGGAAGTAGTGGCTGCCTGCACTTCGAATTTTTAAATGTACTGCACACCTCACAGTTGGCAACCAAGGCTACAATATCATATGTTAATCCAGGCCAGAACACAGTACCCCGAGCCCTTTGGATACATTTTTCAGTTCCTTGATGTGCTGCATGGATGCAACCTAGGATATACTGCTGCAGACACTTTGGAATAACTATAGCATTACCTTTGAGTACCTACCAAACCATAAGCACAACTGAGATCCTCTCCGTAGGTCCAGAAAGGCCTCAGTTCAGAGAGCACACATTGAAACTTTTCAGGCCAGCCTTTAGAAATGACTTCACACAAACCTTAAAGCTCTGTATCGTTTGCAATACATTGCTGAATTTCTAGCAAAATAGCAGCTGTAATTTTGGAAGACAACACAACAGAGCACACCTGCAATTCTAGATCTCTTTATAATTCCGAGTCTGTGCCTATCTGACCTTGTGCTTGACAAGCACGAGATAAAGTGACAGGTATGTACATTTGAGAGCCTGGTTTATACTCCACGAGCAGTGTATATCGTTGCAACCTAAGTCACATCCGCTGGAGTCTAGCTGGACAGTCACCCAAAGATTTTTTGAATATTGTGACCAAGGGTTTGTGGTCAGTGTCCACAGTTACCTGCTTATTTTAAATATACTTATGAAAACGCTCTGCCCCAAAAACAATAGCCAATATTTCTTTTTCGATTTGCGCATACCGCCGCTCAGTGTCAGAGAGGGATTTGGACATGTATGCCACTGGATGACCATCCTGAAGTAAAATGCCCCTAGCCCAGATTGAGAAGCATCAACTGATAAAGTGACAGATTTGTTTACAACATAATACTCCAACACTGGGCTTTTGCACAACAAATCTTTAAGTTTGTCAAATGCCATTTTCTGCTCATGCTCCCAATGCTACTGTACATCTTTTTTTTTTAGTAAGATTCGAAGGGGGGGCTGTTACTTCTGACTAGTTGGGAATGAACCTTGACAAGCAAGTGACAACACCCAGAAATCTTTCAACATCTTTCCTGCAGGATGGGGTGTCAATTTTATGAATAGCTGCTACTTTCTCATCATAAGATTTTATACCATTTTCTGTGAACACATGACCCATGTAGTGTACCTGCTTAAGCCCAATTTTACATTTATTCTTATTGAATTTAACAGAGTTGTCTTGTGCCCTCACCATTACTGCCTGAAGTCTCTGATCATGCTCCTGTTTAATGCTTCCCCAACATAGAATATCATCTGCATAAGTTGGTACACCTGGCAGGCCTTCGAACACCTCTCCAAACTTGCGGTGAAATACCTCAGGAGCTGATGAGGTACCATATGGCATGCGCAGAAACTTAAACCGCCCCCAAGGTGTATTAAATGTACAGTAATCTGTGCTGTCATCACCTAACTTAATTTGCCAGAACCCCTGTGAGGCATCAAGGACACTAAAAAATTTTGCACCAGCCATCTGGGAAGTTATCTGCTCTAATGTGGGCAAATGGAAATGCTCTCTCATTATGACTTCATTTAAGTCTTGTGGATCCAAGCAATTTCTAATAGAATTGTCTCGCTTGTGAACCATAACCAGAAAATTTACCCATGCTGTGGGCTTGTTTACTTTCACAATAATTTTTTCCTCAACTAGCCTATCGAGTTCTTTCTTAAGCGGTTCCCTTAGAGCAGCAGGCACCTTACAGGAGCATGTACCACAGGTTTAGCATCATCCTTGAGTACCATGTCATATGTACCAGGCAGGGCCCCAATGCCTGAAAAACACTGTGGGTACTCACTGACTAATTGTACAAGGGCAGAATTTTGAGATGAAACCCCTACAGATTCAATCTTTCTTATAAGATCTAGCACAATGTATGCAGAAAGACCTAAAATAGGAGAAGACTTGACATTTTCCACCACATAAAATTCCAAGACCCTAAACTCGCCATTATAAGTACATTTCAAATAGCACTTTCCCAGGAATGGTATTTTTTTTTCATCTAAATAGTTCACTAATCTAACACTTGAATTCAATAAATTTTTATGACTAACTTTGAGCCTCTCGAACAATTTACTAGAAATTAAGTTTGCTTGTGCACCAGTATCTAACTTAAAGTTGACAAAATGGGAATTCATAACCTCAACTTTAGCAGTCCACTCCTTCTCACTCCTACTGTGAGAGACGGATTGAACACACACATCCTCTTGTTCCCCCATATCTGGTACATCCAATCCCCGAGCACTGGACACTTCACTGCTTTTAATTTCAGCCACCACCATTTCGTCACATGACGAGGATGACGATGATGATGATGATAAGGTTCTATGTACTTCTCTTACCTTCTTCCTACTGGAACGACATACCCTTGCAAAATGATTGTTGCCATTGCAGTTTTTACATTGCACACCATAAGCTGGACACGCACGACGCTCATGTTTCGTGCCACAATGATCACACATGAAGCGCCGCCGCTCTGTGCCGCCTCCTTTATCCTGCTGATTCCCTTGATGTCTTGTGCCACCTGCGCCGCCTCGTTTAAGATGCTGATTTCCCTGGTGTCTTGTGCCATCTGCGCCACCTCCTTTATGGTGCTGATTCCCTTGACATTTTGTACCATACGTGATCTCTTGCACCTTCACCGATTCACCGGGAAACTTCTCCAGTCATTTTTCTGTGATTTCTGCCGTACGGCACGTATCAATGGCCTGCATGAATGTAAGGTTGTGCGCTCTGAGTAGTCGTTGACGCAACGCACTGTTTCGAATGCCGCATAAGATTCTGTCTTTGATGAGGTCATTCTTCATCGTACCAAACTCACAATTTTCAGACTTTCGGCGTAGCTCTGCAACATACATATCGAACGACTGACCTTCGCTCTGCGAGCATGTGAAGAACACGTGACGCTCATAGGTGAGGTTACGTTTGGGCAAGAAGTACGAGTCAAACTTGCGTAGAACTGTAGGTAAGTCACATTGCTCATATTCTAAAAACTGAAAATCTTCATATATTTTGTCCGCATCACGGCCCATTGAGTTGATCAGGAGGGCGACTTGGCGAGAAGCTGGTAGATTTTCACCGCCAACGGCCTCGTGGTAATATCGGAATTTCTTTTTCCACTGAAGCCAGTTATTTGCGACATCGCCTTCGTGCCGGAGCTTTTTAATGGGTTTCACGAGCGTGGTATCCATTATGGTCCTGCCGACTGCGCCATGTGATGTTTGTAAAATTGATTAGTCACTTTTAAACATGGATTTATTTTACCACCCTGCCTTGTCGGTTAGTTACCATCTCCATGTCTCCAAATCCACTGCCGCCAACCTGCACCTGCCAACCTCCTCTCCTAGTTGGTGTTACTAACTTTATATATCATGACAAAAAGAAACATTTTTGTAATAATAATATTATACAGTCTTGTGTTGCACAAACTGAAAACGTCGTTATAAAGAAACAAAAATTACATGCACAATTCAGTATAAATAATACACACATTTAGTGCATAAAAGGGTCATGTTTTTGTATGTAATCATCTCACTTCCATTTCGCGTTATGGGACATTTTGGTTTTGGCGCCAAGGTAGTGAGAGTCTTCGATGAGCAGACAGACACGTCGGTCGTGTGTCACTCCCGCACACGCTCAAGGGCTTCAACTTTTGTTTTTTCACATTCCATGTAACTGTGATAGTGACGTAATATTTTAAACCTTTGCTTAGCGCCCTTGAGAGAGTACTGATACAGGGAAGACTCGTTGCCACCCGCATATTTACGATTGAATGTCACGTCTCCAGGCGTGTGAGCGTCACCCAACATGGCCCCCGCGAGTCCTAATTCGTGTGTCCGTTAACTCGGTTTTTGTATCATCCTCATTATGTTTATGTGCAATACTCTCGTGTTCTGGAGACCTATCAACTGGTGAGTTTATTTCAACTTGAGACCATTTGTTTCACCGTCGGTGTGTCACCAGCCAATAGGTGACTAGAGTCAGTGTATTTTCATGCAGTGTTGATGTGGCATGGACAGGCCCATATCATGTCCTGGCAGGTGACAGTATAATGACCGCACCACAGTCAACTAGACAGACCCTCACAGGTATTAGCCCAGGTGTTCAGCCACGACCCTGCAGACACAAGAGTATCGTGCTAGTCCGAGTGATGACTATTCTGGCGCCCTTTAACCATCATATCACCAAACCCATGCATCATAGCTCACCACACAAACACCTGTGAGGACCGGTCGACATCATAATCAGTGTGCAATATTCAACACCTACAATGTAGCTCTCAGTACATCCATCGGCATCAAAAGTCTGGCATTACAGTGCCTCTCTGCTCTGCTAGATGGGTTTCCTCCACTTCTCAGAAGTTCTCCCTACCTTCTTTTCCATTCAACTTCATATGCATTTCACCAGCCAAGAAAAGCATAAGGATTGTGGTAAACTGCATTAACTATGATACAGAACACTAAGTGATAATGCCCAAAGAATGATGACCCCAGAGGCGACTAAGAGAGCTCCTTCATGTGTACGTGGTCTCAGTCCGATGGCATGTCTCAGACTAACTACGGTGACTAGCAGGAGTGTGTGGCAAGCCGAAAGTTCCTGCCAGTTTATGCTTTTACTCTTATACACTAAATTAACCCTATGGAAAAAAAAATATGTAAATTTAAATTAAAAATCCTAGGGCATTCACATATAAAAAGAATTACATAAAAGTTAACATTTATCACATAAGAAGATGATACTGAACATAAATAAAACAAGTATATAATTATGCACATCACACCATGTCCCCATCATACAGTCTGTTGTGTGCACCGCGCTACTCCACTACTGAACAAGAGGCGAGCATTGGCTTGACGATAGTGCAATTGAATATCTAAATGCACCTGGTGGGACCCCACGAAGCCGTGTCGTCCAGACACCACCGATGATGCAGCTCAAAGCATTCCCGTGTGACTTGGTATAGTGGAAACCTCAGTAAATAATTGCAACATACCCCAATTGTGTAATCATGAGTTAGCATGTGTTATGTTGCAGTTACTTCTCGCAGGTTAATTAAGTCAGTTATGGCTAAATGTGAATGAGTACCGGTTCATTAGCGTAATGTATCCTGTCGAGGAATAATATGGTTTGATGAGTGCGGGCCTACACGGATCGGAAATTTGCTGTAGTTATTGCATAAATATAATGGGTGACAACTGGCCTATGCGGATGGCTCTCGGGCCAGCACGAGACTCGTTGGATCGTCAGGGTCGTGGTCGACAGCCAAACTAATTCCATGTATTCGCTGTCGTGAATGGAGCAAGGTTAAAGTACGTGTTGGAACTTTTATGGGACGTTCCATGCCACAAACATCACACAAAGACAAGAGCACTGAAGTTAGCTGAGCTCTAATGCGGTCCAGTACGCCAATAAATTGTACATGATGCTGATAATACAAAAAGACACTGAAGCATGACTCTGGGGTCCATGTGGATAAAGGCGAATGTAGATCGCTAATCTCAAGTTACCCGGGACGTAGGTACGTAAAATAAAGTATGCAACACACACAATTCAAGTCCACATGTTTGAATTACTCTGAATGTGATGCGGTGATACATGAACGAAGTGGACATGAGGCTATAAGCCCCACACCGGCTAACTCACTGTACGAAAAAAAAATCCTCGAGTGTGCAGAGTAATAATTGATGTGAAAAATCAGGTCGGGTGAGATAATCTCATCGGGAGATGGCGTACTTGACGGACGAAAATACAAGCAAAAATGTTTCAAGCTGAGAATTACACTATTGAAGACTAAGCGAATGGTTGTGAAAGTTGTGGTCCGCCAAGCCTCGTGGTACACGACCATCCCGTGGGCCTGCTGCAGAGAGAGACTCCCGAGCTTTGGCGCGACAGAAGTAGCGAAGGCTGTTGGGGGGGGGGGGGCAAAACTGAAATTCCCCCCATGTAAAATGAAGGTTACAGATAATGCACATAACTACAAAATAGTATGGTATTTATAACGTAAAACAAATAAGATTACTTGGCTTTCAACTGGGTTCAAGGTCTTTATGAGGCCCTATGGCCGAAAATATATGTGTAGTGCGACATGGCCTAAAATATATATACATTATAGTTAGATGCTCAGGTTATTCCAAATTGACACTAATTATCGATACATGGATTTATCAAGGTTTCGCAGTAAGCGTTTACAGGACACTGTAAAAGTGTTATCACGATGGACCTACGAAACGGGGCACTTTCCCAACCAATGGATGGTGCACTTTATTTATCGGCGCACCCACTGGCACTACCCGGCGTCACGGAGGTGACGTCTGGACACTACTGCCTCTTGGTTTCACGTCGCTGGGTGTTGTCCGATATGTGGAGGTGGTACTGCCGCCTCGTACATTTCGAATTGGTGATGCAGTGCGCACGACGGGCTTCGGTAGAGGAGATGCGAAACGGTCGGCGTCAATATGTTATTTAAATATTTACTAGTAAAATTAATGTCAGAAATGTAAATGCTACCACACAATTTCACCAATTTTACCAAAATTATGCAACTATATAAAAAATCACTGACGTAAATTTTAAAAGCAAATAAATACAATTTATTCACAAGAATACAATTTTAAACCTCACCAATGTAATATTTTGAATTGTGTACGTTTATAAAAGCATTATGCGTTCATCATTCCTTTAAAGGAAGCTTCTTTACACGTATGCCAAAGGTTTACGAGGAACATTGACGCGAGCAGGGGTTGGTGATTAGATAGCGAATTGCCCGGTGCGCCAGCCCGTTATTGGAGAACGGGCACTCAGTCGGTAGATTCTTCACTCGCAGGGCCGCGTGGCCGACGGCCGTGGCGTTACTTACGTGATCACCCCACTCGACGTCAGATTAGGTGTTGCGCAGAGGAATCTTATGGCGTTCCTCACGCCCGTAGCACATAAGA
>PNEQ01000619.1:13587-33036 GCA_003012365.1 Medauroidea extradentata | reverse complement strand
TACTTTATTCTCTATATTAATAAACACAAATGCGAATGTTTAGCTGAATTATGAACGGAAACTTTCCTAAAGTTACCATACTTTAACAGTCACATTAAAAAAAGTTGTTAAATTGTAAAAATAAATTTTTATGATAAAAAATCGCGGATAATCCGCAAATCGGATAACCGAGTCGCGGATAATCGAGGTTCTACTGTAGCTGTGCTGGTTAAGTGCCATGGCTCCTCTGACCCACCTCCCTCGACTCTGGACCAGACCATGGCCAGTGGTGTATCAGCATGCTCTGTGAATACTTGCATGTCCTGCACAGTCCTTAACAGCAGGAAGCACTCACCAAGGGAGGTGCTCGGAGAGGCTGCGGGAGCAATCGTCTTCTTCTCATCAGTGTCGAGATGCTCAGATATTACCACCTCTCTCACTCTACTGCTCTTCTTGCCACGCTGCAGCTTCCCTGGCCCGCTCGACATGGATGTCTGCTGGACGCTTGTGACTATCCAACACAACACACACACGTACAGTGAGACATTGTTAGTATAAGTGATGATTTTAAAACCTCTGCTTAATTTATATTTTAACTATTTTCATGCTGCAGTTGTAAAATAAACCGACAAGGCAGTCATGGCTTAAAAAAAAACAGTAGAAACCTGTTATGACGTTTTTCAAGGGACTTGTTAAAAAGAAATTAAGCAGCACCTTGTATCCAAAATGGCTGGGACACTAACAATTTTGGATAACAGAAATTTTAGGATAACAGATGCTCATTGTTATAGCTGATAGCCAAGATTACCTAGGAATGGTTTTCTTTGGTGCGCATGGAGTCAAGTTAATGTGTCATAACATACAAAGCATTTTAAAATAATACATTGAATAATTCACCGCAATACTGAAATGTCACAAATGTTAAACTTACTAACGGTAGTAATAACCAGGTATGTGCGAAACTTAGATAGAAAAGTGTTCTGAACTTTACTACAGACCAATAAAATTATATGGTCTTTCTTGCAAACAGATTAAGCAGCACTCCAGTCAACTGGAATAAAATTTACAATGTTGACGTGTGCGGGCATCTAGTTTTAAAGTACCTCGGCCCTTCTCTTTTAAGCATAGAACTTTAACCTTTGCTGCCACTTGACTCGTCACTGCCAGCAGGAAGTTTACATTATCTGTAGATAGTCGCAAACGGCACCACTAGAACATTTTAAAGTAAGACTCAGCTACCCCACAACCCTCGTCAGCCATTAGCGCAAACATCTTCTAGACTGAGCGGGCACAGCTAGAATTTAATCTTTCGTTGGGCTCCAAGTATTTTCCAGCACCTTAGATTAAACACGGATAGCAGAAAGTTTTGAACAACAGAATTACGAATACAGGATGCTCCACTGTATAATATGTTAATTTAAGGATTTCTATGAGCTTTGCAACTGTTGATTCGAATTTACACTTACAAATCATAACACTATTTTCATTAAAATTACTGTATAAACAGTGCATACACTATAATTATGTGTTTTAATTAAGTGTTCCTAAACAACCAAAGCAGGCCAAAAATCAGCACGAAATTCCAACATGGCTAATAAGGCCAAGCCTTCAGGAAAAAGGAAATTACTACACAGGGGATTTCGAAAGTTTCAGAAAAGCAGCTGGCTAACAACCAGTGATGAAACGAGGGATTGTATTGGTAACCAACAACCTCCGTCCTTGAAGCCTTGAGATGACAGTACGCCCACACAGAGATATTAAAATATGGTAGGAGCAAGGAAAGACGCATGTAGGGCGCTACGCCAACTGCATATCACGTGTCGCAGACCACAGTAAGCATAATCTCCGACCCAGAAGTCTGTGCTTCCAGCTCCTCACATAACTATGTGTATAAAAGCAGATGTATGAGCTGCACAATGGTGTTTTCTTTTGCTGTCATCTGGTAGAGGCAATGCTTCCTGAGAAGCGATGAAGAATTCTGGGTTAGCTACAAGCATGCAACAAATGCTGTGATTGAGTAGGCGGCCAAACCTCCGTATCTGCTGTGAAGTAGTAGGAGTAATGGATTACGGGCTTAGGGCAACCCAGGGCCTGGTAGAAGCTAGTGCAGTAGGGGATGCTGGTAGAGGGAGGTGACCATTCATGCCTAATAAAGGGAGAGGCTGGGAACGAGCTGACACATTCCTTATTCCATAGTAGTTAGATATAATTTCACTGTTAGCTCATCACTGACTGTTACGTTCACCAGCAAAACTAACTAGGGACTACGGCAGGGTATTTGAGCAAACAAGAAGACTGACTCCAGAGACAAGTCCAGTGATGATTCCCACACACGAAAATCTGTAGACCGACCCCGCCAGAGATTAAACCTGGATCTGCTTTGTGGGAGGTGAATGGTCCGACCATTCCCAAGTTTACCTGGTCTCGATTGTGGTGGGCAGAGAGCCTCTGCAGGGTGTGGTGGCTGACAGATGGCCAAGCAGTCTACCCGGTGGATGGACTCATGTCTTCACTCCCCTCTGCAGTGATTGAGGAAGGGGGTAAAAAGAATCAAATAGATGGAACCATTCTTCACATGACACAATGTCATAAGGTGATTGGTGGCAGGCCAGGTGATTGGGGAGTAAGCAACAACGTAGCATTTCTGACTGCCAATCAGTAGCTCAGGAGCATGGCCTGAAGATCAGAAGAAAGACAATCGCGGTGACAAGGGGTAATGGAGCGACAGGGAGGGAACAAGCCTGAATACCTGAGGGTGCCGTGGCTGCGGCGACGGAAGGAGCGTCTAGTGATATCACGATGGCTAACGCATACATGTTAATATCAACTTAAAATCAAACTTCATAACACTTAACCAATTGAATTTCGTCATCTAACTGGGATTCAAACAGATTTAAAACTCAGGGTTGTTAACCATTAACAGATATAGTGGTGTGAATCTAGCGCACAGTAAGAAGTACGCTCTGAGCTCACTACACATGTATTGGAAATAAATGAACATACACACTTCCCCATATGTTTATAAAATACAGGTTTTACAAACTGATTTTTTTGTGAACATATGCAATTATGAGCAAATGTTGCTGTGTTGCAGAAAAACCCAGCATTCTCTCACAATTGCGTATGCCCTCAAAAAATTTTCAGTTTATAATACTAACCATTGTAAGAATTTTTCAAAGATCAAAAACCGGTTTGCCTGTATTTTGAGGCGAGGTTGAGATGAGCGTGGAACATCAATGGAATGGGAAAGGTGGGGGAAATGGGAGTACCCAGAGAAAATCCGCCAGCCAACGGCTATATGTCCCACATTTCCCACATGTGAAAATTCCGAGCGCGGACCCACTGGGGATCAAACCTTCGACCACAGCAGTCCCCTCACTTAGAAACATACGCAGTGTCCTTACAATAAAGGCTATACCTTCCTGCTTCTCAGGGAGTTGGGAAGAGGCTACGATGCTGTCAGATTTGGCCGCTGTCCCTAGGTTCATCTTTTCCAGCTTTGTCAGTGGCACACCATCCAGGACAAACTGAAACAAACAACGCTTGTAGCATCTAAGGCCCTGTTTCAATTGGATAGAAATATGCACATAACTAACAGCACCAAGATATTTCTGATATAAGTTTCACTGCGATCCTAAACCTCGAATAATTTGCTTTCTAAAGGCTCTTATTTCACTTATAACACACAGAAACCTCTTAAAACTTTCCAATTTAATACAGTTTCAGATTAGCAAGTTAAATTATCTTGAATCTTGTCTGTACACACATGTACAGCTTAACCCTTTTAAATGATTGTCATAGTTAATAAACATTATTTGTTTCAGTCCCTTTATAATTGTCTTACCAGGATTTTGTTATATCACTATGTTATATCAGTTCTTTTAAGTAAATAAAGTACACTCCAGACTATTCATGTTAATTAATACAGGAAAATGAACGGATAATTATGAAACACGGATAATCCGAAAATAACCCATTTTTTAATACAATAATAACAAATCTTGTAGGTTAGTTATCTATGCACAATTATGTCTAACTGGTTTTTAGTGCAATTGAACAAATATTTGGTACACTGAAACGACAATACCTAACAATGACAAACAAACACTTTCATTTTTTCAAAGTTACCAAATTAGAAGCTGAACGTCATAGCAAGCCAAAAACTTCCATGTTCAACAAATATCCAAGTGCTTACCAAACGTTAGTTTACGTGATTAAGGAAATGTTAATGGTACTGTTAAGGTATCGTAATTTATTACTGCTTCTAATTTTAATACAGTATTTTACAATAACATTAAATGTGTTATATGTACTTTGGTTAACAAAATGTAAGTGATATCTATAGCAAAATTTCACAACCTTTCTAATGTTCTTTGCAGGAAAAGAGAAATATGTACTAGTGTTGTTGTAGTAGGGTAATGAACACATAATCCGCTATGGAAATGGTGGCACCAAAAATAAGTGTCATTTGCAGGAATATGTTACATGCAGAAATAAGCAATGTGCCATACCTTGTAATCCAAGGAAGCCATATTAATACTGGCGAAACGTTGCGACCGTGCTTCCACAGAAAAATGTGTGTTGTCCCTTCGTGTGTGTGTACCTATTTACAAGTATCATCTGTGAGTACTTGTGCCTCTGTCCGTTATATTACATTGTTAACCTAGCGGCCTACTTCACGCCATTCTTATGTGTATGTGTGTGTATATGATGTAAACAATACATATAGGACACTTGTGTACCATACGGTCAGCAAATATACGCAAATCACTCTACAAATGTATACTAAGACATATGTACAGCGCACAGCTGTGAGCCTATTTTTACAATATTCTGGTCAGCTGTAGCTAGTTTATTCAGAGGTAAAATCTGGCAGGTAGTGTTTAGCCAATTTTTTTTTTCTAAACTCATAATTCATTTATCACAATACCATAGACAAGTGGCAAAAATCAAGACAGAAAGAATGAAATTGAAAATAAAAACACCAGTGTCATAAACTTAAGTATAAAACAAAACAAAAACAAACAAGCAATCTTGTAGTAATTGTCACCTATTATACGAGTGCAGTATGTATGATATTGACTGTAGTTAATACAAGCAAGAAGCTCGTTGCTTCACAAATAAACACGGATCTTTTAAAAATACCATATTTATCCATGTACAACCTACATATTTTTTCTCAAAAACAAAATTGATAATTTGGGGTGTGGGTCACACACAGAAATTAAGGTTTTAAGATAGATATGTAGGGTCTGAAAAAGTTGGGTTTACCATACATTAAAGACTGCTTGCAACAAGGCCTCATATAATGTAGGTGATTCAGGATAAAGTGAGCACTCAAAAAAGCCCTGTTCAAGTTCTATTTTCAGCCAATTCATATATTTCTGCGCGTAATGAGTAATGACTAAAGACAAGAAATGTCTAATATGTCTGGACTCATCAATTGATGTTTGAGCGTGTTAGATAAATTGTGCTGTCAGTATGAGTCGATACAGTGTGAAAAAAATTGTTTATTAGTTACATATTAAATACAATTAGTACATCAATTTCGGCTGATTTTGTTTCAGTATTGTTGATTTTAAACAGGAAAATACACTGAACTATATTGTGTAATTTCGCTACCAACCATACAAGCAGTAAGACAACTATTGTTAACGTTGAATTATATGCAGCAAAGACTAGTGATACTATTTCTAAATTGTTAATATTTTAGAGCTCACTATATCCAGAACGACCTATATAATGAGCCACTTGTCTTAACAGTATACACACAAATCCCAAGCAACATCAAAGTTTGCTTCAGACAATGGAATAGATTGAATCTTTCCGAGAGGCTCACCACTGAGTGAACCCTTGAGATAAACCAACAATTCTACTGAGGACAGGCCAGAGTTTTTAGTTACCAAGGTCACAAAAATACTCTAGAAGTTTGATCATTGCTGACATGTGTACTCAAAATTGGAAAGTGTAATATTTGGAAGTGCAACATTCAACTTACATCTCTCAGATTAATCTACCTCTGTGTCCTTGGGTGCATTTGTTTTGCACTCCAACGCTTCAGCAGCAGCTATGACGGTGTAACACTGCTCTTCAAGATTCACCATACGCTCCAGGTGGTGTTCTGCAATAAAGTCTTTTACGTCACTCGCATATTCTTCAATCATAATTATAGTCCACCTTGTACGATTGCTTCACACTCAGCAAGTAGTGCGTGTTAGTGAGAAGCAATTTTGCCTTCGCTGGATCATTTGCGATTGCTATAGTGTAGCCACACGGGAGTTTAACACGAACGTCAACTAATTTTAGCCGCAAATTTATTGTGTCGTAGCCATAGTGAACATACACAACATGTTCCAAATGAGATATCACATGTTAGACTTAACGGTTCCTGCCACTCTCAACAGTAACGGATCCACAACCCACAGCGTCTGACCATGTGGGACTACTATGAAAGCACAAACAATCGTTAAAGAACCAGTCTCCTTCCTACGTGTTGATTTATTAG
The DNA here is from genome assembly GCA_003012365.1 of Medauroidea extradentata. Lineage (NCBI taxonomy): Eukaryota > Metazoa > Arthropoda > Insecta > Phasmatodea > Phasmatidae > Medauroidea > Medauroidea extradentata. The sequence continues at coordinate 26,552 of PNEQ01000619.1, read as the reverse complement.
TTTGTCTTGCCTAATTTTGTTTGACGAACAAAAATTCCAGAAGTACCACATGTGCCTGTTTCTTACACTGCCAGCACAATATTAAATAAAGACGGCTGTGAGTCTAGGACGAGAGACACATATCTCAAACCAAGGCACACTCTTCCTACCACTCACACTACTAACCCTAAATGTGACGTAATACACACTCTAGGACAAGGTAAGATAGTCTCAAACAATACTGAATTAAACTCAGATAATTCAAATAACTGCTAGATTTATTTAGCGGAAATTACACGTTATCATTCATTACAAAACGGCGATCCAGAATTAAACAGCATTATTAACAATTTAAATAACATCAATCAAATACATACCACACTGGTTTGTTAAAAGAGACGTAGGTCAGCTCGCGGCCGAAATGGCACCACACAATGGAAAAAGGAGTAATTAGTTGAAATCAAAAGAACGCGAAAGCTAAAGGATTAAGACAACTAAGAATCAAATCAAAACATACCAAACATTGCCAGTAGAAGTCACGGGCGCCGCGTCGGCCACGAGTCAATCCCTTGAACCATGCTGGTCGAGAAGAGGAGGCATTGTGACCCGAGGCAAGCGTCGGCGGCACAGACTAGCCGGCTGGAAGGGAAGGGGAACGAGGGGGGAAGGCACGAAGACGGCCGAGGCCGCCCGAAGATATACAAACATCTGACGTCTGAAAGGAGAGGGGGACTTCGAGTTCATTGGCGGGGCTTGTGGGTGCACAGGTCAAATCTTCTCAGAAATGAAAATGTTCAGGAACACATGATGAAACATAATAAGGGTGAGCTAGCCCAGCTCACACAATAGAAACATAGTTATATATCTCACCCATCAGTAGACATACATACAACAAGTGAACTAGGAACTCACAGTTACATCATTTTTTATAAAAGTAAACAAAATTTATCACATTCGTTAACTTTTACAAAGAAAGCCATAATTATGAGTACCTACTTCAGTGCTTATACATTAACTAATGAGGAAGATACACATAGCAATGCTGACATTGTTGTACTTACTTTTGAATTTTTAGTCGTGCAAACCAAATAAGGAACGAGAGCCAATAAATCAACAAGTAGGAGGAAACTGACTCTTCAACAAGTAGGAGGGAGACTGACACTACAACAAGTAGGAGGGAGACTGATTCTTCAACAAGTAGGAGGGAGACTGACTCTTCAACAAGTAGGAGGGAGACTGACTCTTCAACAAGTAGTAGGGAGACTGACTCTTCAACAAGTAGGAGGAAGACTGACTCTTCAACAAGTAGGAGGGAGACTGACTCTTCAACAAGTAGGAGGGGACTGACTCTTCAACAAGTAGGAGGGAGACCGACTCTTCAGCAAGTAGGATGGAGACTGACTCTTCAACAAGTAGTAGGGAGACTGACTCTTCAACAAGTAGGAGGGAGACTGACACTACAACAAGTAGGAGGGAGGCTGACTCTTCAACAAGTAGGAGGGAGACTGACTCTTCAACAAGTAGGAGGGAGACTGACTCTTCAACAAGTAGGAGGGAGACTGACTCTTCAACAAGTAGGAGGGAGACTTACTCTTCAACAAGTAGGAGGGAGACTAACACTTCAACAAGTAGGAGGGAGACTGACTTTTAATGCCAGCATAAATATACACGAATCCACACACACACACGCACAACGCAAACTCTTGATTTTCCAGACTCCAATCTTCCGGTTTTTAGATTTTCCGAGCTGCATTCCCCTTTATGCATACAAAAATTCTGATTAATTGTTCACGGTGGTGTTATGTTGGCAGCACTGTAACACTCCCACGCAGCTGTAAATCTTCCTTCCAGCTCCTCAGACAGCACAAGCACCCATTGGCAGCTGTCATTGGGGCACAATAGGAGATACACAAATACAACCAGAGGAAGAGAAAAAGAGAAGGGTTGAGAGAGACGCAGAGGTGTGCACAGCAGCCCAGCAGGTAATAGTGTGACGACATCAGTCTTCCCTCATTCAATCTACAAACACCCTACCTTGAAGACACTTTCAAGGCTAAATATTTGTGTCATTTGTGTGTGGCAAAGAAAGAGGTTATAGGGCAGGATTCGCAGTCACAAGATTCTCTGGAAAATAAGTAAAATAGTACTTCATGAAGTAAAGTTTATCATTCAGAGTACTGTTGGCATTAGTAATTTTACCAAGACAGTGGAATGAAAGGAAACAAGTCTAGTCTATCTTCTTATGCTACATTTCCTTAGTAGTGAACCCTCAATTTTATGACCCCAGGAATAACGAACCTCTCGAAGTAACAATCCTTTTTGCAGGAACAGTGGAGAAAAAAAAAAAAAAGTTGCATTTATTGTGGCTGCAAATAGTTACACTTCTTTCCTTGAAAATTGTACAGTCGTACAAAGCATGTTTGTTCTAAAAATATACATTACTATTCCTTCTTCCGGTGCAAAGCAACAGCCAGCAAGCGGCCCACCTGCCCCTTCCATTCCCTTGCCCCAGCCGGCCAGCACCTCGCCCGCCTCTTCCCATCTCAAGCCAATAAGGCTTTTTGCCTACCCCTTTTACATCACATGCATGCCGTAACTTTTTTGCCACTGTGATTTTGCGTGCCATTGGATACGGTAGACTGTCTTTGTGCCTGTGATATTATGATTTTGAACCAAGTTCTTTTTTCTGGACTTCTATTGGCTTTCAAATTTGTTGATGACGTATGCTTCGTTTGTTTGTTTTATTTACGTCCTGCTATTTCAATGAAATGACTGGTAAGAGAACATTCTTGACACTTATGAAGAAGTACAAGATCATCTAGGAAGTGGACGAAAATAATATCACCAAGACAGAAATTGTGTTGCTGTTATTAACAACTAGCCGGCCAGCTGCGGCGTTGCCCGCGTGAAATTATGTAATGTAAACAGTAATGCTGGATAAAATATGTGATGAAGGCATTTAACAGCTAGCATACTCAATAACAGTGAACTATAAATTGTCTTAGCTCAGTGTAAAGAGAGCGCGCAATATGCTCGTATGATGTCATAGTAATTCCCATTGCAAAGTTTTGCACGGGATACGAACCTGTAACCCCACCCCTCCCACATCCCAAATTTAATACAATACCTGAGTGAATGCTTAAAGGCAGGCCGTGATAATTCCTTTGCATGTACAGGCTGCAGTCCAAAGAGGTTTTATTTATGAGTAGGTTGGCAAAAAGAAACTACTGTTGAATTATTTGTCCGTGATCATTCTCTTTTTTCGGGGGATTGTAACATTTTACTGCTTTTCACCTACTTACTTTTCGAATTTCATAAAAACATGAATTCGATTTGTAGATTATTACATAAGCTACATTATTATCAAAAAATTATCTCAATATCTAACCGGGTATACGGTACAGATGATTATTTGAAATTATATTAAATTTTTTTAACAGCTTTCAAGGACCAATTTCGAAAAATCGTGAAATAACATTTTTTGATATTTATGTACAATTTATTTTGAAGCAAAAAACCATTTCAATATTTCCGCTGGTTTAGGAGATAAGTGGGATTAATTAAAAAACAAGTTAAAGAAAAACACATTTTACGGCTTTTCACACCCTTAATTTTCGAATTTCGTAAAATTGAAAAATTTGCGAATATGCATTTCTTTGGGCAATATTATGAAGTTAAAAAAATTTATGATAGCATTCCCAGTTAATGAGATGTAAAGGATTCTTTTAAAACACATTTCACCTCTTTTCACCCCCTTAATTATCGAATTTCGAAAAATCCTTTCTTAGTGGGTGCCTACGGGGCAAGGGGAAGCTTCCCTCAAAATTTCATGGTTCTAGGTCCAGCGGTTTGGGCTGTGCATTAATGAGTGAGTGAGTGAGTGAGTGAGTGAGTGAGTAAGTGAGTGAGTGAGTGAGTGAGTGAGTGTGTCAGGACACTTCATTGTATATATTAAGATGATATGATCAACATCTTTATGTTTGTAATTGTTTACTGTTGGTCAGCAATTTAAACTGGGTATCTAATCCCTCTCCATGTGCATTAGTGAAGTGTATAAAAAACTTGTGTACAGAGAAGAATCATTATACAAGCAGATAATTTTCGCACGGCCGATCTAGCTAGAGAAGTGAAAGAACTGCAAAAAAAAGGAAGTAGTGTTATCATCACATCCCAGCTGCTGAATGAGCATCAGTAGCTGTGACTAGGTAGTGGTCAAAAGTGACACAAGTGATGCAGGTTAGACACGTAGAGTATGTTGTTTTTGAAGTAACCAGTATCCAGATCGGTCCTTGGCAATACAAATTATCGTACACTTGTGTGTGGCCGCTCACTGCTGTAATGTAAACACAGACAAGGTCCCAGGAGGCAAACAGCTTTACCAAAACGTATGTTGTGCCAGCTAGAATTACCGTTGCCGGCAAAGTTTGTGCCTAACAATGTGTCGAAGAAAAGTCTTAGATGTCAACCCCACATTCATTCAGAATATATATGCCCATTGCAATAAATTACTAGGTATTTCAATAAACAACACTGCGATAGTACCCTGTAAAAAGTTTCGAAATCCTACATTAGGTACTGGCAATTAATTTACGTTGCCGGCGATATTCAATTCATAATTCATTATCATGAATTCATGCTTGTTTAACTACAGAAAGGTAGTATATGCACTTCCAGAGTATCCATTTATTCAAAATACATCAATTTATTGAAAAATATTACTACTTTAAAAACTTTATTACGATACTCTTGCAAGTGAATTTCAAAAATGGTGTTGCGGCCTCAAGAATATATATTGCCGGCGACGTTTTTGCTTATTTTTGAGCCAAAATATTTCACACAACCGCTTCCATTATATCTATTTATACAAAATGTGTAAGTCTATTGAAAAATATTACCATTTCAATAAACTTTATTATGATATTCTTGCAAACAAATTACAAAAATGGTCGTTGCGGCTGCAAGAATATGTATATTGTCGGCAACGTTTTTGCTTAATTTTGAGCCAAAAAATTTAATATACCTGCTTCCAGTGTATCTGCTTATCCAAAATATCCTACAGTCACTCTATTGAAAAATATCATAATTTAAATAATCTTTATTACAATATTTTTGCAAATAACTTCTAAAAATTGTTGCTGCTGCAACTCTATATATATATATATATATATATATATATATATATATATATATATATATATAGAGAGAGAGCAGGTAGACGTTTTTGCATAATTTTGAGCCAAAAAAAAGGTCATATATTCGCTTCCAGTGTATCTATTTATTCAAAATATGTCACGCTATTTAAAAAGTTTACTATTTCAATAAACTTTATTACTATATTCTTGCAAATAACTTCCAAAAACTGTCGTTGCGGCTGGAAGAATACATATTACCTGCAACGTTTTTGCTTAATTTAACAAAAAAAAAAAAAGGAATATGTCCGCTTCTAGTGTACCTATTTATTCAAAATATGTCGCTCTACAGAAAAATCTTACTACGTATTTGAATAAACTTTATTACGATATTCTTGCAAAATAACTTCCAAAAGAAGTAGTTGTGGCCACAAGAATTGACATTTTAGAGTACGGGGATCACCGAAAATTTGTCAAAATTGTAATAACGACCCTATTCCTGGGAACCGTGAAGGGTCGTTGAATCTGGAGTTGACTGTACTGCAAAAAAATACAGCTTGAATTGTAATAAAATCATCATTCCTTACTATGTGGTTCCAACTTTTTTTACCTTCTTTAATTGATCTTAAAGATCTGCCAGGAGAAAAAAAATGCTTCAGGCCAAAGGTTAGCTGATAGTGGGTAAATACTCCCATCTATCAGTTGTCCCCATGTCAATGGTGATCAAAGTTAAGTCGCTATAATGTGACAAGCAGATATATTTCTTTATAGATTTTAACAGAACCATGACCTGGCTTGCTGGCTCTGTCTCTGCCTCTCTCCATCTGACCCTCTCCCACCCTCCGCCTCCATTCCTATGTGCATGTGTGTGAGCATGTGTACACGTATGTACACACACACACACACACGACATAACAATACAAAATATTTTAACTATATACCAATAAGTATAAAAGTAAATATGAATGTACGGTAAATAAAAACACTAAATGACTGAAGGTAAATGAATGCTATATGGACACAGAAGTAGCAGTATACTGTACCTGGTTGAAGACAGTATTTGTGTGAAGGGACGAGGCGAGGCGGATGCGGTACTCTGGACAGTAACAGAGAGGGTTACCCTCGAGCCAGAGCAAAGAGAGGGCAGACATATCGCCTAGTGGCCACAGTGACTCCTGGCTCGTGATGAAGTTCCACGACAGGTCCAGCTCCATCAGGTTTTCCAGGCCGGTCAAACCTGCGCATCACACGCACACTAGTATACAACTAGTATACACGCGCACTAGTATACACGTGCATCTAAAGAAAACTAGTAATTGAACAGAGAAGCAAACATTTTGTGAATGCTTTAGAACGGTTGCTTGCAATGTGTTGCTGCATGTTCCAAGAAATATTTACTGACAAAACTAGTTAGTAAACGTAACCTAAATTATATTTACCTGAACAAATAAAACACATTCTAGATAATGATGGATGGCACTTTTCAAACAGCACATGTGCTATGAATACTGTTCTGAAGCTCTCCTACATAATAAAAAATTTTTTTTTCAACTAGAACCCTGATTTTACGAACTCTGATTTAACAAAACATTGATTTAATGACAAGATTTTCGGGTACCAAGTCCCAAGGGTCCCTGTTTATTAAAGAACTCCGGTTTTACTAAACATTAATTTAGCTACAAGAGTTTCTGGAACTGTGACGTTTAGTTGCATAGGGGTTCTACTGTAATCTGACTACTAAGTCTCAACATGTAATAACTGGATACAAACAAAACTACATGTTGGCCACTCACTGGACTTTAGTAACAGTCGTATCTAATTAAAATACAGGGTCACAGATACAGGCACATTCGACAAGTCACCGACGGGATGCCTGCTGAGCAGTTAAGACACCTGTGTGTAGCTGGGATATGGCTATTGTGTCAGCATCTCCCTCATCGCTCCCTTACACCTAGGTCCAGGTGGATGGCCGCCTTAAAGGCTGTGCCCACAAAGTTTGTAATCACAGAGCTTAAATGAGCTATCAACACTAAATAAATTAGCACCGCTCATGAAATTTATACACAAAACTTACAAATGAGACGCACTTTAAATTAAAATCTATTTAATAATACTGTCACATTAACAAACCTTGCTAATTTTTGGGTATAATTATCATAGTCACAAATAAAGTAGTAAAATTTGAATGATAAAAAAATTATGAGCGGATACAGTTCTGGAATGCGGCGAATGTTACGGATACTCTGAAGTCCTGATGAGAATAGAAGAAACCCCCAGCTCACGGAAAATAATCAAGGAAAGAAAAAACAGTTGGATAGGCCACTTACTCTGGCATTCAACATGATGTACCACACAGCGTGAAGATTAACTAGAGGAAAAGCAAATAGACGATGACCAAGAACCGAGTTCATGGAAAATGTTACAGGACGACGCCCATATAACACGATCAAACAGCCGGCTCGATATTAAAAGTCACTGAACAATAATAGTCATGTTACCAACCAACTGGCAGGTTGAGGATAAGAAGATAGTTCTTCAGTTCCATCCTGTGGAAGTGTTCCTTTAGTACAGTAATTTACACTGTACAAATATTGTTTGAAAAGTTACATAATGTTCAGGAACTGAGTGCTATTGAAGACGAGCAAATAGCAATGGTGGAATTAAAGGTTGTGGGAAGCAAGGGCTCCCTGAGAAAAACGACAAGTTAACAGCAAGGTCTGGCATGATTCCTACATGTGAAAATCAGCAGTTTACCAACAAGGTAACAAAGACAGAAAAATATGATGGGACGTGACTTGACCAATCCATTACCGAAGCGACGTAAAATAATCCGAGCCTGCTTACACTAACCACTCTTCCTACAGACCAAGCAGCTACTGTAGCATGGCCCAGGCCCAGGCTGCAGATTAATTTTTACATGTTTATTTTACAATATGCAAGTTTCAATTTATTTGTCATTTATAAGGCTAGGAAAAATTCGCGAGTTCAATGACATGCATGCTAGAATCCAATGTCCTATACATACTCAAGCCCCGTATATTCGTTCATTGTCTGTTGTCTGAATGAGTAGCAGGTAATAGACAAATGGTAGGGCTTCGGTATACACAGGATAATGGAATCTAGCATGTTGGTCGTTGAACTCGAGAAATATTCCTAGCCCTAGTCATTTATAATGTCGGCCTCATGGTAATTCTAACAATGGCGTCTGAGAGTTTTGTTGAGAACAGTTTATTAAGAACATTACTAGTTAAATGCCAGCACGTCAGTGGAAATTAATTTGTATTTAAAATAATCAATTTGAGTAACTGTGAAATAATTCCTCTTAAAATAAGTGACATTTAATTTGGTAACTAGAAATTGCTCATTTAACAGTAAGAATAACAGTTTGCTTAATTATGTTCATATTTACTTAAAATTTAAATGATTGTTTATATCTGGTAAATTTTTTTGTATTTTTGCTTAAATTGTTTGCATTTGAATTTAACGAAATCGTGTGTTCATTGTTAAAGCTTGCTGTGTGAAAAGGATAGAGATATCAATCTAATCTTAGTGTTTCCAAGAAAAGTTACTATATTTCAGTGCATAATCAGCCTATAAACATGAACGTTAAGAATTTACCGCCATATTTGGTTGCAACCAATAAGATCACAGACTGCTGCTGATTGGCCACGTCAAATTTTAATTTAATGTTTTTTTCACCTAGCAACAAAGTTAATACTACATATGTTTGTATATAATTGATTTGGAAACTAAAATGTTAATGTTTGTAATTATGTGGAGATATCACGAGTTCAAAAGGTTCTTTAATTATGTAAAAACATAATATTTTAAACTGTTTCCTGTAATGGCCGCGGGGTGGCACCACTGGCGAGCAACACCGATAGCTTGCGCGCGAAGGCAGGGGAGTCGTTGGCGAGATGTAGCCCGAGACGGTTGTGTGTTGTTGGCCGCTGAGGTCTTATTCAAGATGGCGTTAGCAGAGACAGTCGTGCTGGTGTGGCGTGACGTTGGAGGCAGAACCGATAGGGTTCCGCGACTTTAGTATTGACTTTCATATTTTATTTTCGTTTAAGTGATTTGTGAAGTTGGAGTTTTTCGTTTCTGTTTAAGAGAAACTGATAGATTCAGTGATCACCGGTATAAAGTTGGTAAAATTTAATTTTTTCTTCTGTTGGCTCAAAAGGGTGCTTCCCTGCAGTCGGAGTTGAAGCAACGTATAAATTTAGAACGTAATTTCATGTAATAAACCCCAATATTTTGTGAAAGTTCTGCCGATTTATTCCTTGTCTCGTGCTACTTTGGGAGAACCCACGCCCTTTGTGTTGATGTCGCTGAGCTAGTCGCGGACGTGTAGCAGTGTGATTTGCCGCGCCACATTTTTGTCTGCCCAAGATGTGACCCGTCACATTTTGGTCGCCCACAGTGGGACAAGAAGTAGGTGATGTGACCTGTCACATTTTGTACGCCCATTGTGGGGCTGCAGCAGTACGACGCATCACATTTTTGTTGTCCAACGAGGAGGAATGATGGGACCTGTCACACTACGTAGAAAAAGTTTCTTCTTCTACTCAATCAAACACACAAAAAAACTGATGAAAAAAATGTAACTTTAGGCAAACCATAACATTTAACAACAAAATAATTTCACATGTGTTTGCAAAGAATCAACCTAAAGCACACTACACACACTATGTTCGTTACCTGGCATGATTCTCTCAGTAATTACATGGTCATTAAAAATGTAAACTCAGCAAACATAATGGGCACACAAATGCTTTATTAATCATGTGACTTAGTATCTTCGTTAGTCTTTTCACCCAAAGTGGTTACAAACAACCCGTTCATTTAACCTCAGGACTATTTTGTATATCTGTTACAAGACCTATCTTACGAAAGAGTCTTAGACAAAATGTAAACTGGATAAAAAAAAGGAGAAAACATTGCATCAAAACTAAAATCATGCAATAACATATTACAGAATTGTATGGAAGCACGTGAAGCACTACGGTAATAACATTACGATTTTCTTCTTTAGGTCGAGTGAATCCAGCTGCTGAATATTGAGCACCATGTAAAGAGGATTGACACCCAGTTAAGTTAAGCGAAGAAGATAGTAAAAGGCTACACCAGAACCACTCCTGTATACTGGCTCTTGCCTGTAAGGCTGGTATTCATGGTCATATTTGCAAGGAAGATGTGGGTCACATTCTAAGCATTAGCTTACAACTATGTTATTAAACAATTTGTGTGTTGATTGCACACTGCAAGCTGTCTCAAAGTTGTAAGAGGTCCTGACATATCACACTCGTAACTGCAAACTGCTCTCAAAGGAACACAAGATAGCAGATTGATAGTTGATTGGTAACCTTTCACTCTGCATTGAAATACATTCTTCTAAAATTTAATAATATAATTTATAGTATTTTTACTATTTTTCAATTAAATTGTACAGAATTAATTACTTTCCAATGTTTCATAAGAAGATTGTGTTTCAGTTTTAACATTGATAAGCACACCTAACTATATATGTATGAATATCTACCATTTTATCAGCCACATCGGACTCGCAAACGCTGTGTATTAGCGAGACAAGCCAAATTCATCCTTGAATGTACAAAGTGTCTTGAGAGTTGTTTACAAGAGGATAGACTCTTATCCGTGAAAAGTTTGCAGGCTTGTAAAGACAATGTTAATGAATACCAGCCTATGTCATATTGCACCACCTGGAATCTGCCACTTCCTATTCATTCAGATGTATAGTACCTGCACTAAAGTCTTGTCAGCTACCCATCTTAACAGTTGAATCTCAACTATTATACCAATTTAAAATTAGCAATAAATGGTCAAAGATATTGAAAGATAATGTCTCTGAGGAATATAGAAACTTAATGGATTATACCAAGAAACCAACTGGCATGGAATTACAGCATCATGTATTGAAGACACTCGACAGAATACAAACAGGACATGTAATCTGCGCAGAGAGCCTGTGAAGTAACTGGCCTCACCAGATCTGCGATCCTGAGTTTAGTACTCTATTTTTGTAGGTTATATTTATGTACCAGTAGTTTACAAACTTTGGTCTTAAAGCCTTAAGAAACCCTGATGTGTTACGGTGTTTATTTTCACCACATACCGAAGAGTTATGTGAAAATTGATGGCCCACAATAAGTTCCCTTGCCCGGCTTACCAAATGGATCCAAGATGTGCTGGTCCTCTGTTGGCAATTTTTATATTGAAGTAATCACGAAATTGCAACAGTATTTTTGTTCTTAATATAATTTGAGTAACACAGTGTGTGAATGGACTTTGGCCGTGCGTGACCATGAAGACCATTCTGGAGAAAGAAGTAGTCATGTGATTATAATCGGCAACAAAGAAAAATGTGTTATATCAATTCATGTAATATTTTTTATTTGCATCGAATATTAATGTGGCAGCAATTTCTTTTTGTAAATTTGTGGTAGTTTTTGTACAATTCATAACTAACCATTTGAGGTATGAGTAACTAATAGGTGGTACCTCTGACAGAATTTGGATTGTCATCTTTTTGTATACTTTGATAAGTCAAATACTTTCAAGCATGCAGAGATCTGCTATTTTGACAGAATATTCAATTTTATCATACAACTACAAGCTAGATCTCACTTTAACTGTCGCTATTTTTCTAAAATTCTGGGTTACTACTTTTCTGATTTCTAGCAGTTTTTGGTCATGCTAAGTCATTAAGGTCGCAACAGGCTGGTGCAGGACGTGGTGGGCACAATAGGATTGGAATGTGGGCTATTTCTGCAGAAAAACGGCGGATATCCAGATGCAGATGTCAGTCCGTGAAACCAGAGGCTACATTTTTGCTTAGATAGCTGACCAAGTGATTTCAGTTAAATTTGTGATTCAATACATTTCTGTTCATACTAGAGCTAGCCCTCATGTAAATTTCAGTGTTTGTGTTCTTTTAAGTGTGATTAAATTAAAAAAGTTCTTGGAAGTTGCTACGGAATAAAGGCAGCACACGCAAGCACAAAGCATAGTTCCGCTCACCCCAATTTTGTCAAGTGTTTGGACCACTAATACATATGTACGCAGAGAGAAACTAGGTAGGATGAGTAATGGTGAGGGGTTCGCAGGGTTCTTACAGATATTGTATAAAAAAATTCAAGGACTTTTCCAGGACAATCAGCTGCATTTCAAGGACCATCTGCAGTGATACTGACTAAAATTTTTTTGATACGCCTAGCTTATTTTATAACATCCTAGGCATCCAGCACTGACAAGACAATAGTTTTCAAATACAGAAATATGGACTTGTACTTTATCACACTTTAAAGACACATCTAAGTGAATATCTAAGGCAGAAAATCTTAAAAAAACTTGTAAAACTGATTGTACATAAAAATATATAAATGCTATAATTATAAAGATCAGAATATAGTCCATTACTTACCAGTATTTCATCGCTCTTATATGCTGGTCAGTGTATGTGATGGCTTATCCTTTAGTAAACATTTCATACTAATTAAACAGTGCTTCATGTGACCATTTTATTCCACTTTCCCAATGTATGTAATTGTGTCCTGTCAGAAGTTTATTGCACTGCACCACTAACATCCATTAACTAACCTAACTAAATATTTACATATGTTCCAAATATTTTTGAGTTAATGAACTAGAAAGATCTATTTTTTGTACATTCAAGATCAAAATAAGAAAAGTCCTAAACAGCCAACCTAGTAAAAAAATGTACATTAAGTTAAATTTGTTTATAACAGTTTAACTTGCTACAAAGTAGTTCATCAATTTTTGCAAGTTCAGCAACTTTTTCTTTTGCTGTCCTCCTGTAGCTATTTGATCTTGAAA
>PNEQ01000619.1:0-12587 GCA_003012365.1 Medauroidea extradentata | reverse complement strand
GTTGTAAGACTCCCCACTTCCCGCAGAATTTTTATCCCTTGTAAGTAGATATTTGTAGTAACCACGATAATACCATGTCGCGTGATTCAAATGTTCAAATTCAAGGACTTTTCAAGACCCAAGTATTTTTAAGGACTTTCCAAGGCCTTGAAATCCCCTAACCAAAATTCAAGGACTTTCAAGGACCGTACGAACCCTGGAGAGTGACCAACACGAAGTTCAGGACGGATCCCACAATTTTAGACTAAAAGGCATCCAGCTTAAAACAAGCATACATAGTTTGTTTTTGCTGTGAAGTTTCTACTGGGAGTCAAAATAATAGCATCCCTGATGATGATGAGGGGAACTGCCAAAGTAAAATATCTCATACGGATGGTGATACCACGAATCTCTTTTCCGTCCCGTGGCTTATTTTCTTAGTTATCTCGTGTAAGGCAAATAAAGCATTGCAAACAGCTAAGGCCCTACTAATGGAAAGAGATGCAACTAATTCTAGTTTTTCTTCTCTCTGTTTACCATGTGGGAACTGTGACAGACGATGCAATTGATCAGCGGGTTTTCTCTGCGATCTCATGTTTCCCCGGCCTTTCCATGCTGGCGCTGCTCCAAACACATATCATGTTACCGCTCACCAGCATTAAAGACCTTGATGTTAAGCGCTGACCAAAATCTCTCGCTCACTCACTCTCTCTACTTATTGTCAGCCACCACGCATTTCTGAGCTGTGATTGGACAATGTGAGGGTGAAAACTGTGCCACCTTCTATTAAAATCAGAGTACGTTCACCAAGTAATTTCGGTGTTGTCATTTCCAACTGAGAATCTTGAACCATAGGAACTGCCTTACGCTAAATAAATAACTAAGAAGACTATTGTGACAGCCCAATGCCAAGTTTATTTGAACTTCCCTTTCACTTGCTAATTTGCCCACCGTAACACTTCCACAAGCCGACCAACAACATATAAAACTACATACTGGTATTCTCCTCTGAAATATTAACTGGAATGAGTGAGGGGCCACTTCCCACTACAGTCAGTTAAGTTAGCACATTACAGGCTAAGAAAGAAGTGAACAAACACCGGGTTTGACCCCTACAACACAGACAACCTTCCTGGCAGACAACACGTTATCAGGAAGAGCAGGACTGAAATAAAAGGAAGAAAAGCAGAGCTGCCAACCCCTGAGCAGACATGTGCCTGGTTCTGTACTATAGCAGTTGCCATCTTGTAAATAATAATCTCTGCACAGCAGCTCAATTTGACTGAGAACGAACTTCAATGAAACATACACAATAAAAAAAGAAAGGACCATTGATAACTGTTTGCATTTCACAATTATGAGGTTCGTATTGACAGAGCTAGTAAAAGATCTAAAAAGCCCCTGACATATTTTTTTGCTGTTTTGCCCTAAATACATATACGTATTCTTATCATCACCACAAAAATTATTTTTACCAGTGGACTTGATATTACGTACTGTGTTTTACATATAAAGAAAATTGTTGAGCATTCAAATTAACAGCGAATTTCTCATCTTATTTCAAGAAGAAAGAAATCACTTTTTGTTAACACAGTTTCATTACAGAATAAACAAGTACATAGTAACAGAAGCGACATGACATCACCGAATAATTAACTCTATCATAAGCGGAATAATTCAGCTTCTTAATTGTGATTACTGAACGAGCTCTCGGGGGAGTACTGGCATGTTAACAAAGTCATGTGGAATTTGAGACATAAGATATGGGTTTAAACAATTGCTTATATTTCAAGAAGTATACTGTAAATAGTTTTAATTATAATTGTTTATTTAAAAATGGTAAATGAATTGTCACTAGCCTGTCAATTTTCTCACAGATTATAAAATATTGCCTACTAAACTTCAGTGTAACCAAACGTTCACGAACTCCAATACCATGACAATCCAAAGTGTAAGCAAGTACGATAAAAACCATGTAATAACATAAAAAATAAGAAGTAACACAAGCAACATGGTGTAGTGTTTATCAAACAAGTAATCTCTTTGGATTATCATGGTATTTGGTTACATTGAAGTTCAGTAGGCTATATTTTTGAATCTGTGAGAAAATTTAAACTATGTAACATTATATTTATCATTCATAAATGCAGTATATAATTGAGATACAAACAAATCAGAGCATGTCTTGAAATTTAAGCAGTTGTTTAAACCAACGTCTCAAACACATTACTATGTTTTCATGACAATACTGTCAATATTTCCATGACAGCTGGTACAGTAACAATAACAAAACTTCCTTATGCTGCTTCTAACAGAGTTAGTTACTATCCGATGTTGAATCTCGAAATGTAACGTTTACCATTTCTAAATATTTAATTCATATACAAACTAATTACAGTGTCTCAAGCACTACAAGTGGTTACATAAGCAATTACTCGAAACCACTGTTTATGTGCCTGCACGTCCCAACAGTTGGTAAAATAACAACACAAAAACTTCCCTACATTGCTTCTGATAGCATTATTTATTCTGTGGTTTCAATATACAGTAAAGTGGTTGACTCACCAGTGGCGCTCTCTATGAAGTTGTTCTTCAGTATGAGTATCTGCAGTCTTGTGCAGGCCTCGCGACAGAGCAGAGGGACGTCTACGAGGCAATTGTAGCCGAGGTTCAGGTAGCGCAGACAGGGCAGTCGCTCCAGCCCTTCGCCACTGCGAAGGCCATTGTGGCTGAGGTCGAGCACCTGCAGGAAGGGGGCGAGAGACAGCGAGGCATCCAGAGTCACTATCGAGTTGTGACTCAACACGGCCTCATGTAGCTCGCCCCAGGGGAAGTCCCCGCTCTGGTCACCACCGCACGCACACAGTAGGTCCTCCAGGCGCCGTAGACTCTGCACGCACACTATCGCCTGCAGCTGCGGCCTCAGCCCCTGCACAGTCCAGGGCATTTGTTCCTCAGCACCTTGTTAAACACTGTGTGTGTGTAGATTTCACAGTTTTTTTGCTTGCCTATCTTGGGTACTGTGTTTCTATTTATTGTCAATATGGTAAGTGGGCTTTTAAGTCTTATTGACTGCCAAGTCATTAAAGACACTGGAAAACAACTTGACACCAAGGCAGGAACTAGGAGAGGAATCTGCCAAACATTCGCCTAGAACAATTTCAGTAAGCCATGGAAAACTAAAATCCGGATGGCTGAGCCGGGGATCAAACCCTAGTCATCATGAACATGAGGCCAATATATTACTGTCAGGCCACTTTGCTCGGTAACTTCTGGCTGGTAATCAACAATACTGGTAAAATCCAGTTCACCCTTAAGAGAGCAATTTATTTTACAACTGGTAAATGTAGTTTCTAAAATTAAATCAAATATGTTAACTAAATAAATGAGAGAGTGAAGATGGAACTATGATAGGCACATTAACTATCCTGGAAACCAGGGTGCATACAAATGAAACCAAACAATGTTTCTCAATTGAACACAATAAACATTGTCAACAGAGCTAGCCGATAAGTACACGTTTGTGGGATTGAATATCAGTAGTCGTGCAATAATGAATAAAAACCAGTATTTATTAAGGTTAAATATACTACATGTTACAACTGTACAGTAGAACCCTGATATAACAAGGCTTCATGGCCCCCTAAGTACTGGTTAAAAAAGGTACCTCATAAAATCCAGTACAGTACTCATTAAATTGGGTTTCTGCTGTATTTGTTTGACAATGGCACAATACAGAGGATTCAATCGTTACTTGACTCAGGATCACAGAGCTCCTTCACATCAGCAGAATGCGTTTACAAATTGGGATTAAAACACCAGAGAGTTCATGTTCCTGTAGTAGGCCTAGGTCAACCAGTTATTGTCGTCAATAAGGGTTCAGTCACTTGTGTTGTTACGTCATTTGCTAGTGAGGAACATCAAGTAACAAGAACGCATTAATCATAACAGACATCACTTCCAAATTACCAGCACCCCACAACATTCGTGCAATGTCTCTAGCCACATGGATTTAGCTGACTCAGGAAGAATTGATATGCTGCTTGGTGATGATGTGTTCCTTGACGTGTCTAACGGTGGGCGGTACCAACCACCACCCAGGTGTCCTATTGCTCTTCAGAGTATATTTGTTTGGACTGCAATGGGAAAGGTTACCCAGACTGCAGCTACTCCCTCAAATGGTGTGGATTCTTTGTTTGGGTCCACTGAAACAAACCTGACCGCGTTGTCTGTAAATTTTGGGAAAGTGAACAACTACCTCAGGTCAAATACATTAGTTTTGATGACTTATAATATGAGAATCAATTTCGTAGAACTCACTCACATACCACAGAGGGATGATATGTCTTGAGAATGCCCTGTAAAGATAAGGAACAAAAATTTACGAGATTCCCGCTGTAAAGCTGTAAAAAGGTTGATCACCAGGAATGCAGATTACATTGCCAGCCAGTAGTCCACAAAAGATGCTCCAAGTTTATAGACGAATATCAACAACTTGACCACATGCAGCTGCTAGAGAGGGAAGTGATACGAAAACATAGTTACTACATCCCATATCACTGTGTGTTCAATGAAGCTAGTTCGACAACTAAGTTAAAGGTAGTTATTGATGCTTCTACTGCCTCCACATCAGGAAAATCCCTCAGCGATAGTTTAATGATGGGATTAAAACTCCAGTAGGACAAAATCATTATTCACTTTTGACTTCATTCTATTGTTTTGATTACATATGTATGTCAAATGTACTGTTAAGTACTTGTACAACCAGATGATGTACCATATCAAGACACTCTGTGGTAGGAGACAGTCCAGCCAATACGAGAGTATCAAATTAGTACAGTCATATATGGGGTCTCCCTTTATAGCTACAAGAGCCTTACAACAGCTTGCAGTTGACGAAAGTGTCTGCTATCCAAAAGCAGCAAGGGTTTTGGTGGAAGATGTCTTTGTAGACAATGTAGTGACAGGAGCATCATTTGCCAAAGAAGCCCTCCAGTTACGACAGGAATTGATAAACCTTATGAAGCGAGATGGATATGAGTTGAGGAAATGATCCAGTAATAGCAAACATGTTCTGAAAGCAGTGCCTGGTGACCACAAGGAGAATCCTCTCAGCTTCTAAGGTAGAAATTATATGATCAAGACACTGGGGCTACAACGGAACTTAGGTTAACATGGGATGGTTCCCCTCAAGACTTAGTTGGTGAAGGGCAGGGTTTTGTTGGTAAAGCTGATCCTAATTGTTTCACTGTCTCTGCTAATCAAACACAGAATATTACATCAGGTACACAGCCCTCTAAGTCTTAGGCCAGAAGACATTCTCAAATAAGCATACCAGAACCAGGAGTGACCCAACTGTGGTGGAGGCCGGTCGTCTGACCACAACAACACCGCAATAGTACGTAGATGAATAAGGACAGTGATGTGAGAAGAGGATGGAGAGAGAGACATATAAATAGAGAGAATTGAATGATACTAATGTCTGAAACTAAAATGAATGAATCATATGAGATGAGACGTGTGCAGCACAAAATAGATGCGAATGCTAAGGGCACCAATGGCTACTGTAAGAATATGTAGTATAACCTCTATACGCAAGCCACTCAACTGACGTGCAGTGCTTTACTTGTATTATTTTACCTATGGGACTTTATTAAGTGGCAACATAATTTTACATGTCGATAATATCAACAGCACATCTTTAGAATATGGCTGGTATTTTCTAGGAGGCGGCAGTCTGGAACAGTAGTTTTTATAATTTGTTCTTATTAATTTTTTAAAAAATTTTGTTCTGGGAATTTTATAAGAACCAAGCATTTTCATGAACTACAAAAGTTTTTATTTTCTGCATTAAAACATCACAAAATGCTAGTTTGCAAGCTATATTTTATATATTCCTGTACAAATATTACATTTTGTTGAAAGTATCAATATGTATATAATTCAACTGTTGGCTATATTGTCCAGCAAACATAAAAAATTTTTTGTGTCAATACCTTGCTATTTCCCAAGGAATTTGTTAAAATTCATTGAAAACTTTGGCAGCGGGAGTGATTTTGAGACACGCACGCGCGGGCGCAGCTGAGCGACGCTGTGTTGCATAAGAAGTGCGCGCCTAGATCCTCATCCTGGCGGCTGGCGAGTGAACGAGCATCTAGGTACCCAGTCTCCACAGCGTGGCGGTGAACAACGCAAGCATTAATTCACAAATAGTGCTTCGCGTCTCCATTAGAACGTGCTGTATGGATTAATTACATTACCGATAGAATGCAGTGGTGTGCAAAGTGATTATTTACACTCGCGTCCCGTGATAAAACAAGCGTGTTTAGTAAAAAATACGTAATATTATTTATGCAGTATTTTTATAATGAATTTATTACAATAAACGTAAATAATTCGTTTCTCCGATGATAAAAAAACCGCTCGAGTGCAAAGCAATTTTAGCGAGCAGTCCAACACGAGTTTGTTTCACAAGCGCGGCTGCATACAAGCTACAATGGCCACTGCCGCGCATATTTAATTATTATTTTACCATTGTCCCACAAACTTTTAATTAAGTTTTGATTAAAAACTTTTTGTCACTTTTTTTCATGGGATTTTCCTTAATTTAGTTGGTGGAGGCGGAAATATTGACGACTCGGCGCGCGCAAGGACGGCCTAACTCACCATGCGCACACTCGCCAAGCGTTCCACTGGAAGTTTTTTTGCTGATTTTTTTCTTTTCACGGCTGTGGCTTACCTACTGCGGAAAATTTGTTTAGTTATTGTTTTCAGCCAATATACTTTTTTTAAAATTACATTACATTTCGATGAAACATGCCCGAGGATTTAACTTGATGGGAAGGGGGGGTGTGAAGTCAGGTTTAACGAAACATCGACATTGATTTAGAGTAAACATTTTCGGGTCCCATGGCATTTCGTTAAATCAGTGTTCTACTGTAGTAGTCCCACACATGACAACTGTCCAATGTGCTTTCATACAAAATGTCTGATAGTTTTGAATTTTTTCACCTCTTTCAGCTATTTTTTTTAAATACAAAAATATTTTGTAATGGATGTCAAGTAGTGGCCCTTGACGTGTAGATTCAGTGTGAATTTTTTAATTTATTTATGTTCATAGGTTTTTGTGACTTATAAGAACTAAACATGTGCAAATTTTTACTTTGAAATGCCAATATGAGAAAACTGGTTGATCTACCTACATTTTTTTTCATATGAGGACAATGTACTCCCACGTAACGTCAACAAAACTAACATTATTTCATAAAGATATAAAACTATGATTTTCCCTACCTGGACACCCTAGAAAAAAGTGCAATAGTTTTTAATTATTATGTAAATTAAATGCTTTAATACAATTACAAAAACTTGTGAGAAAAAAATTTCTGTGACAAGTGGTTTCAATTTTATGTCCAAAAAAATAGTACAATGTTCCTTCATGTAAAGGAGTAATCTAATCATGTATTATCTTTACAAACAATTTTTAAGAATTTAACAATAATGTAATTTTTATTTGTACTGTGTTTGACATATTATTTTATATTTTTTAATGAAATCAACAGAATTAAATAAGAAATATTACTGAAAAAAATATTTCGGTCTCAAAAATAATGTTTGTAATACATGTGTTGAATTTTTAAACTTATATGGATATAGTTTGAAGTGTGTGTTATTGGCATAGGTATACACACATAATGTACATTAAGCAGACCTACAGTAATAGCATGAGGAAAAAATTAATTCAACTTCACAGCATCGCAATTCAAGAGCTGGTGGAAATACATTAAGGTTAGTTGAATTCACTGGTGATGTCTCGTGATTCCACCAAGAGGTCGTCAAACAGATGACAAATCTTATTGACTAAGCTTAACTATTATGGAATTAGTGGAATTTTTTTGAAATTATTGGGCTCTTATTTATATAATCGAGAACAATATTTTTGTATCAAAAGTGAGAGTTCATCGACACCTATGTCAAAGTCAGGGGATATTTTATACGGAGTACCACAAGGCTCCGTGCTTGAACCCTCGCTTTTTATGATATATCTACATTAATGATTTACCAATGTCCATTACAGTACGTGAGGAAGCAAGTGTTGTGTTATCTGCAGATGACACAAGCCTAATAATAACAGATAAGCAGTTTGATATTCTTTCTTTGAATGCTAACAAAGTTGTTAATTCTTTGTATAAATGGTTTTTAGCGAACAAAATGATTGTAAATTGGGATAAAACCAAGTTTATAAAGTTCACTCTTGGACATAATATGAATAATTTTAATGTAATTAATTACAATAATGTTAATATAAGAGGTTATGGAGATAAAAGTTGTTGGGCCTAAAAATTGACGACAATTTGAATTGGAAAAGTCATATCAAATATTTAAATGCTAAATGACAATCAGCATTATTTTCATTAAGATATATGAGCAACGTCCACAGCCCTAAGGTATTAAAATCAGTCTATTATGCATATTTCCATTCCATTTACTGTATGGTCTAGCATTTTGGGGAAACTCAGTAGATGCTGGTAAAATATTTAAATTACAAAAAGCTGCTGTAAGGGTTTTAGCAAACTGTAAAATATATGAATCTTGTAAACTATTGTATAGGAGGCTTAATATCCTACAGTTACCCTGTTTATATACAGTATTTATATTCTACTGTTATATGTAAAAAGAATAAAGATTATTTTATCTCTAATAATTCTATACACGAACATAATACAAGACTAAAGAATAATTTACATATTCCTACATGAAAGCTATCTATCTATCAAAAAGGAGTTTATAACTCTGCTTTAGACTTTTTAACAAATTACCAACTGATATTAGGCTTTTAAACAATGAAGAAATGAGTGAGTACAAAAAAATCTTTTAAAAAATACATATATAGGCTAATTTATTTTACTCCGTAAATGACTTTTTAGAATCTGTCTTGTTAGAGTGAAATAATAAGAATTTTCACTGGTACTGTGGTGGGTGAGCGCTTCGCATCCGTGTTGTTGTTTGTATATAGATGTTGGAAGTTATGATGTCCCCCTGTTTGCAGCGACAGTTGTGTGTTTAGGTCCGATTCATTTGTTTGTAGTTGCGTCCTCGGTTGGTGTTGTTGTTGTTGTTGTTGTTGTTGTTGTTGTTGTGTGCACGCGGTGATGTAGCTACAACGAAAACAAACCAGCTGATGTAGAGGCGGTGCCTATTATACTGATGCCCGGATAGCAGTGAGGTAAATCAGCCACAGATGAATAAATAAATAAAAATCATAATCTCTGCATTTTTTTTCTCTTTTTATTTAACCTCTTGTGACAAAATTTACCATACAAAGGCAATTCACATAGTGAGTGCTCGCCCAAAGTTAGATGAGGTGGATTTTTCTTGTCTGCATATTACGCCTTTCCGCCTGCCCTCAGTAGTAGTACTTGGTCCGGCACTTTGTCTACCTTAGTTACTGACTATACGGTTATGAATATCTACTTCTGGTTACTATAAATGAAAAGTCAGCATGCCAAAAAAGAGAGAAAATAAAATCAATTTCTTCTAACGAATCCACACTCTAGGCTTCACAGACCCTCTACCACGTCTAACACGTCCTCTTCCTGCCGCCACGACACCCCAACTAATCAAACACTCAGCCGGCCATCTTTCCGCGACTGTTCCCTAGCTCAGATGGATCACAACTAACTTTCCTGGGCGGACACACTGACTTACTCGGCCGAGCGGCGGAGGGATACATCAGGATCCTACTTGCCTTAAAAGCTGGTTAATTGATGTTTACTAAGGAAGCAAACTATGTAACATAGATACTGATAAATTTACAAAGCATTTTATTTCATCATATCAGCTAAGTATTACTTAAGTTTATTAATTGGGGATGTGCAACGTCATCAATCTGTCGCGGATCACCACCTTTTTAGTGTTGTTGCAGACGGCACTACCACCCACGTCGATCGAGAAACGGCCTGCAGAGCCCCCGCATTCCAGCACGTCCCAATACGTGCCTCCAAGCGAGTGAACTCTGACCTGCCTGCCAGATAAATCCATCCTAACACAGGCTAGCTCAGAACTTATTTGAAATTTTAAAACCCAGCACTTCTCTCTACATGCTTCCAACCAAGTGAACTTAGACCAGCCTGCCAAATAAATCCCATTCCAGGAGAAGCAAGCTAAGAGGCTACTTGAGATTTAAAAAATCCAAACAAGGCATAATACAAGAAAAATTTACTGAGAAAAGTTGCCTGAAATTAAATTAGCTTTAAAATGAGTCTAAACACCATACGACTCATACAAAATTGACACGTAAAATTAAATACTTTTCTCTGGCTTAACAGTTAAGGACGTTGGACCCGTAAAAATTCAAAATTTTATATTTGTGCCAAACACTGGTCAACTTTTACACATCAGAAGACATGTCATTTCCCCAAATAAAAAAAATTAGGTCCCATAGTTTTAGCATAATCACCTATCAAAGTTGCAAAATGGCAGTTGCAGTGTAGCCAAAATAATAAAAAATAATTAACTTGCAAAAACAAGATAATTCATATTAATTCTTAATGATGTGAGCTACTTCACGACACTTTTGAGAACACAGAGCGATGTGTTTTTGTATTTTTAAAAAATTGATGAAAATGAGTAAAATTTTTGCATAACTTTGACTTTTAGCTACTACTGAAATTTTCAAAACTAACTTTTGTCAATTATGTCATAAAATGCATTGATACACTGACTATCAGTTACTGTAATTTTGAATTTATTAGTTAATTACTTTTTTTTTTTATTTTGGCTACACCGCAGTGGTCATTTTGTGACTTTGATACGTGATTATGCAAAAACTATGGGGCCTAATTTTTTTTATTTTGGGAAATGACGTGTTATCTGATGTGCAAAAGTTGAACAGTGTTTGGCATAAATATAAAAAAATAAAATTTTATGGGTCCAACGCCCTTAAATTTAAAATTTTGAATAAAATTTTAATGTTAATTTCTCTACTAGCATCCCCAATTAATATGTTGGATCCCGCAGTATACATCCTTATACCTGGTTAAGTTGGCCTACTTAATTTGTTATAAACAACAGAAAAAAAATATTAATTAAGACAAAAAAATTGAAATTACTGTATGATAAGAAGCCAAGTAAGTGCTACGTGCCAGTGCACGTCATAGTACAATATGAATGTTTTAATGTAATTGTAAAATTAATGTATGAGTGACGTGTTCTATATCCCAGAGTAAGCTTAGTTAAGGGATTGCTTGAATTAATAAAATAAATAAAAAATGACGAGGGAGCAAGGAGAGAGAGAGAGGGACATACCTGCAGGCCTGTTACGTTGTGTATGGGAACTTTTCGCAGTTCCAGGTACCGCAGACTCTTGAACTTGGCCACATTGAGGATACAACTGCGAGGTGGCGCGGCCCGTGGTGACGGGAGGTTCTGTTCCACCTTCAGGGCCAGCACCTTCTGCACAAAGTCGTGCAGGAACAGCAGGTTGTGGAAGAGATCGTCGTCCCCGCCTGCCGGCAGCACCTACCAACATGCATCGATACCACGTGTCGTCTACGTCAAGTATTTAACTACAATTACCAAGTTTCACATTGAACAGAGAAGCAAACACAAGTACTCGCAGGTCAGCTATGTATGTGCCGACGCATCAGCACAGATAATACTCACTCCTCAGCATAAGTAATACGAATGGTGACGTTGAGAACTGTTACGTGGTGGGACTTACTTAGCGGCCGTTAAAGACTGTCACCTCTGAAGGTTGGTATCACCACTGTTTAATTTAACTTGGTTCAACTAACCAAGATCAGAATTTAACTCTACGTTCAACTGTGTTCATGAACTTTTTGTTTCACCATATAAATACTTCAATTAAAAACCTATCTTCAGCTAAGCAAAGTTAAGTAACTTATCTTTTGCAGAATTGTAAGTATCAATAACGTGGTACCAAGAGAAATGTAGGTTTGAGTGGGGATTGGGGACTCAACTTCCTGGGTGAGATTCTAGGGGGAAAGATTGTGGAGGGGTTAAGTAGCATAAGGAGGGAAGTGGGGTTAAAGGAACGGTTCATAGATGTAATGAACAAAAAGGAGATTGAGATGAAACGTAGAATTTAAAGGGTAGAGGAGGAGGTGAAAAGGAAGGATGGTCTGGAAAGCTTGTTAGCTAGGGTGGAAAAACTTGAGGGCCAATTAAAAAAGGTAAAGGAAGACTTAGAGGGGGAAAGGCAGAGGAGAAGAGAATCAGATTTAGAGGTGGATAGGCTACGCAGGCAGGTAAAGGAGTTGGAAGGGAAAGCAAAAGGCAGGGGTGTAATGGTAGATAAGGCTACGTTTGCAGAGGTATGTGGCAGGGAGCCTCAGGTGACAGGCGGAGGGGGGCAAAATGGGGTTGTGGCAAGGAAAGAGCAGGGGGGGGTTGGCAGTAAGGCTAAGGGAACAGGCAGTGTGGACAAGGGCAGGCAGGTAGCTGGCAGAGATGCTAAGAGCGGGAGGCAGGAACCTGAGGTGATCTTTCTGGGAACCTCAATTGTGAAGGGGGTAGAACTGCAGGGAGTGAGGAGAGGTAGCATTTACAAAGCAGCATTCGGGGGAGCTAAGATCAGGCACCTAGAG
>PNEQ01000618.1:103208-116182 GCA_003012365.1 Medauroidea extradentata | reverse complement strand
AGTCGTGTATGTTCGTGTGTCTTCGACCACTTAAGCAATTACTTCGTCAAGCCGGAAGTAGCACATATTCAAGCTCGTCGACTTCATGAAGCTATCCTCTGGACACCGACTATGCAACTGGAGTTGGAAAATCGCTTTCTTAAGAAACAAGACCGTCTTGACGAAGTTCTTGCTTAAGTTGGGACTATGAATCCCGCCCTTAGCAGCTCCGACACGAGTTTGCTCCTTGTAGTCCCATTTACGCAATGTTAATACAACCCCAGAGTGCCAGTGGCGCCATTCAGTCATGACGGGGTCAATTTTCAACTTCAGTGTCCAGACCTGTTCCTCTATGGCTGTGGTCCAGGAAAATACATACTGTCGCCATCTTGGATTAATATGCATTTTGTAATGACTTTTGTGTCATGTTTTAAATTGTATACGTTTCGCCGTGCTAGGGCGTATGGCATAGTGGACAAGTATGCTTTAATTAAATATACATATTTATATGTAGAGATAGGAAATTTCGCGAAAAGATTTTTGCAGCACTTTGTTTTAGTGCCTTACGTGCGCACCTGCATCTCGGCTTTGTGACCAGTGATTGGATGCTGTAACATCCAGCGTGTGGAGGTTAAATCCGCCAATCACAGACGTAATATGTCGCAGTTCTCCGTGTACTGATTGGCACAGTCAAATGAATAACGACTCTGCACAAAAACACTCTGTCAATAACCATGAAGTTGAGCTGCAGGTGTGCACGTAAGGCACTGAAACAAAGTGCTGCAAAAATCTTTTCACCAAAAATTCCCGTCCGTGTTTATATGTATGTATGTGGGTTCACTGACCAACAAACATGTCGAATCGCAGTCCAGGCTGTTTGACCGAGAAACGTGAAACTTTTTCTGTGGTTTCCCCTCAGGCCGTAGACGAGCACTAAGAAAATATGTTTTGTAATTCCACCCCTTAAGAGGGGTGAAATGTGTTTTCTATGAATTTTCGATATAAGTCGAACCCGGCGGGTTATCGTCTTAATTTTTACTCTAGTGGGACACTCATAAAAATGCGTTTCGGGCAATTTCAGGAATCCTTTGAAAAAGGACCTCTAAATGGGGTGAAAATACGTGAAGGGCTTTTTAAAATATTTTCTGAAATTTCACACATTAAATCAATTAAAAGATCGAAGATAAGGAAAACGAAAATTAAATTATTTCAAGATGTTCAGTGTTGTTCCTTAAACGCCAGAAATGGGAGATTCATGCTCTCTTAACTGCAATGAGATAAACGTATCTTTGCCAAAGATGCTCGAAGTTTGGGTTCTACAATCTTACAACTTGCAGCTAAACAAATATTGTGCATTAAAACAATATAGTCTATATGCCTATGTACAGCATGTACTTACATGAAAGACCATTTTAATTTTGCGTTATCGTTCTCTTTGAAAATCATAAAGATACAAAAAAAAGTATTATATTAATGATTTTCAAATGGAAAATTTAGGTTTGTAATGACTGCTGTAAAGTTGGTAGTAACGTAGAACGTTCACTTCGCATGATTTCTGTAAACAATATCGTTTGGATAATGTTCTCCGTTTATAACATGTAGTTGCAACTTTGTTGTACACTTGCTCGTTGGATAAGAGGATGCTAATGGAGCGTGGGAACTGATATATTATGACGAGGAATGTGGCTTTCTTGCCACCACGAGAGAGGGATGACACTAAAATATAGTTATTCCGGTAGCAACGTACTAAATTGTGCCTTAGGACCAGTGAGACAAACATCTTATCTCTGCGTAAGACTACTACTCGACCACGATGACTAGTCCCGCGGGAGAAAAACTGCCGCTGTGTTTTCCTTGACCACCGCGCGCAACTGGTGTGGCGCACCACAGCACCGGTCATAATATTGTGACGCAGACAGCTAGCATGTAGATGTGAACTGAACATGTACAAATATAACTTCATATAGTTTGTCTGATACAGTTTGGGTGACTGGAAAAGTCGCTAAAAATTTTTTATGTCGAATACCAAATGTAACTAATATGTCTTTCGGAAAGTTTAAAAAAGAAGAAAAAAAACTGTGGTTGTGAGAAGAAAAGTCAGCACGGTAAGGAAATATGATACTTAGCTGACCAGTATGCAAGCCTCATTCGCATGCCTGCCCTGCTTATTAAAAAGTCGTTACATTATCCGTGTTTCGCTGTTTTGGCTGCTACGTCTCCACTGACCGTGTGCCATGAACCTATGTCAGGTGCAGTACATTTCCCCTTCTTGTGACGCGTCTACTTACTACTAGTACCACGCTTCTTCGCCTCGCGGCAGGGCTAGTTGTCTTGGTCGAGTAGTAGATGCGTGTTGTCTAGTCATAGCAATAGACAAAGAGGGTTTCACAGTTATAACCTAATTTCAAAAGTGTCAACAGAAACAGCTGAATGCACACAGCAATGCCTCCCGCCATTTTGGTACCTAATAAATCACTACCCAGGGCGTACTAATGCCCCATCTGTATCAATACTTGTCAACAGTTCTCTGCACTCTTAATATTCGCCTGAATATGTAAACACTGTTATTTTATTATGTATGAATAATGTTTGTACAGATGAAAAAAATTCGTACGTCACTACTTTACGTTGTTAACTACATAGTTTAGAACAAGTGACATTTTCAGCGCACGTTATTAGTGTTAATTAATTAGTGTTACTGGTACCATCATTAATACTGACTTCTGTTATACTAATATTAACTCTAGCCCCAAAATGTTATCGAACCGAACAAAAATCTGTTTCAGATACAATTTCGTATATCATTCTATTAAGTTTGACATGCAATAGGTTTTACCCGCACGAATGTAAACTATATTTGGCGACAATTGAATTACCATCATCGTGAAAGACGATAATTACATGTATGTCGCGTGGTCGTGTCGTGGTAATACCACTCGAGCGCGGGTTTTCTCTGGATATTCCCTTTGTTCTTCGACTTGTCATTCCGCTCACGTCCCGTCCTCACCTCATCACCAGCTTTAGCGAACCTTGATGTTAACGCTGACCAGAATGTCTTCACACTCAAAACGGTAAACGCTTATGGCTTCCTTCAGAGGCGCGTATGTCTTTTTTTATTTTTCCGATCTCATTTTCTCACTTACTTTTTGTAGGCGCCAATCTGATATATCATTAAAACAAACTTCTAAATTATCATACATTAAAACTTCAGTAGCTAAGCAAACAAAGACAAACAGAGTTACGGTATTTGACAATGGGAATATATTAATTAACAAAATAGTAAAAAAACTGTTTTGGTAACAATTTTTTATGTTCTGCTCTATCAAATGTGGAATGGTCTCTTTCTGCATAACACCATTAATTCAAGGAAGGAACTGGGATCGACATTGCGAGCATGAAGTTGGTTTTGGGGGTACTTGAATTATTTGGTCTATTTCTTCCTAAAGTAATGAAGCTCTGTCGTGTTGGAACTGTATTTGAACCGACATGTTTTATGTTATATAGTTTCGGCGAAAGATTGCTCAATTAAAAGATTAAAAAAAAAAAAAGTACAGATCTGCGCAAGAATGCGAGACGTTATAAGATTGGCGCTCAGACGCTCCGGTTTTTTGTCTGCCGCATTCCAGGCCGACGCGGGGCCAACTTCCTCCTCGGCATTCCATTGTTATTAGGGGGTCCGTGACGCCTAATTTGCCGGAGCCCGGGGCAAATCTTCCGTTGTGCCCGCGGAGCGCCTTTTTCTTCTTGTTTTTTTCCTGTGTTGTCCCCTCCCCCCACCCCTTATCCACGTTCCTCGCCTCTAAGCGACGGGCAGCGTCTAATCCCGGAGCCGTCGTCGGAGCGCTCCATCAGGGTTACCACAGCCAAACTAAAGAGCAGTTAAGAGTTATTTGGATCTAAGTTTTTTTTTTTTTTTTTATGTTTGAAGCACGGAAACAGGGAAGGCGATAAGTCTAATATAACACGTCCGTCAAACACCTGATCGCCTCTAAGGCGCGGAGTACTAAACTAGAGTGCTTTTTTTAGTGTGAAGAGTTTTCCAGTGGGATTTAGAGTGACAACCCTGTTGATTTATTCGTGATGAAAAATATGTGGTAAAGTCCAATAGTACACAATCCCACTTTACCAGGCACCGTGGACAGTTTTAACAATTGTTGTTTTCTGTGTATCAGTGTCCGTAAGTTGGCAATGCTGGTCCAAACAATCTCTTGTTATCGGTAATTCTACTATAGGTTAGAAAGATCTATGTTAAAAGTTTGGAACATGGACAATTTCTGCTGATTGACGAGCGCTGGGGGCCAATACTCGAGTTTTCAGTTGCATGCTCGTTTTCATGACACGGAGTCATTTTAATTAAAAAAGAAAAATAATTTCTCTAAGACCGGAAAAAAAAATCATTCGGCTTCCAATTCGCATGCGACTGAAAATTCAAGCATAACCCCCCTAATATTGACAAGAGGTGTAAAGAGACCTATCACAGAGCTTTCGTGAATTTTAAGTTACACGAAGTTGTTAAGTTAAAAGTCAACATTGGTTTGTTTTTCACTTTTAAATTACAAAAATGACTTATCCCTTTGCCATGCCAGCTAAGTTAAATTAATTTTACAATTGTTTTGAATTTTATTAAACCCATTAGCGACAGCAGCAGGAATTTTCCCTGTGCCAAACTCCCCATAGGAAAACATGTTTTCTTTCCAACCTGAAGTAGAACTAACCTAACTCTTGTGCAGTCGTGGCCGGCCGTTGCACCCGCGGACAGAGAGTAAACTACCTGTTGAGAGGCTGTGGCGGAAAAACTGCGGTGTGCTTGTGTGTTGGACGGTTGTTGGTGTGGGGAGGGGGCGGACAGCAAGCCACCTCGTAAGTCATTCTTCCGTGAAATTTTCTATTTATGTTCAGCCGTGGTCAGGTTTTTTCTCTCCGTGCGCCCCTCCCCTCTCCTTATCCAGTTCATCCCTGGCGTCATCAAAGAGGAGACAGATTTCAAAGAACTTTATATAGGGTATGAGAAAAAAATGTTGATCATGCCAAGTCAACAAAATAACAAGCATGCTTGTACATTTTTTATTATTTTTATTTTAGTGAGCCCTGGTGCCCCAAGGACTGTAGAGCAGAATACATGTTCAACCAGTGTTGCAAATAGTGCAAAAGAAAGTTCTGGCCAGAAACTTGAATAAAAAACTATAATATTTATGGTACAGACTATTCATAGTAAAATGAACACTTTTGAAGCTCCTTTCAATTAATTTATTCCAGAGAAGATTTGTTTGTGCTACTTGTTAATATATAGTGGTACATGATATTCACATGAACACAGTGTTTTAAAAGACCACAGTTAGGTGTCCATAAATTTTTATGTTTGATCTTGCCGAAACTGTCTCCAGAAGTGTTAATTTTACCCTGAACAATCTATAAAAACAAGTAGAAAATTTCTGATCATAATGAAATTATTGTAGTTAACTAAAATTAATTTCAGCAGTTGTATGGCTACTCGTCCTCACTTCAGTAAGGCGTGACCCATTGTGACATATCATTTAGCATTATTTAAATATGTTGGAGAGAAGCAACACTTATTTTCATGTAATATTTGATTAAATGCAGCCAGGAATGTAATCAGTATATTGGCCCTGTATTTTGAAGAGCAGTGTTTTCATATTTTAGCACTAGTTAAAATAGGACTTTAAAATAAAGCAGCAGTTATTATTTTTTACTTTCAGTCCATTTGTATTCTTGTTCTGCTTGTTACTGTAAACACAGCTTTTGGATTTCAACGTACTCTAAAGTTTGTCTGACATGATAATAAATTATATTTTTAGTATTATTCTTGGACAAGACTGTCTTAAAAAATGTACATTTTGCCCTGAATAGGCCCATAAAAATGTTAATGTTCTTTTGCACGTTGGGTAAGTAAAAAACACTTAGCAGGGCTGCTAGAGCACTCACCTCCCACCATGGTAATCCGGGTTCAATTCCCGGTGGGGTAATTCCCCGGATTTTTGCGTTTGGGAGTTGTGCCTCGCTATGCCACTGGTCGGCTTGTTTTCTCAGGGATCTCCTGTGTCCCTCGCCCTTTCATTCCGGTTCTTCTCCATACATTATGTCACCCATCACCAGTGCTAAAGACCAATATATTAAGTGCTGACCCACGTCTCTTCTTAGTTAGTTAGGGCTGAGAAGAAGGAAGTGCGATTGTGAATCCTGTGTTACAAGCGCATACACAGTTTGTACAATTAACATACACGGAGATCAAACGTTGGCTATTCCTCTCTGCCCTCAAAGGCACTTGCTGCCCACCCCTGCAGAGGCTCTGAAGATCTACCCTTTATCACCCCTCTGTTCAATATTGTGGTGTGCGCCTATTACACTTATCCCCTCCCCTACCGGCTCCTTGCCTCTTCTTGCGGGGGAAGATGGCAGTCGGCAGATTTGCCTTCCGCCAGCTCAGCACTATCGTCACCCATTCACAGGCCAAGGGGATGCAAATTGCCGATACCCCTTCCCCTCCTTTCCCTTTTGGGCGAGGGTGGGAGATCCGGCTGACGCACCCTCTCAGACACCTCCGTGACTTTGATGACGCTCATTTTGAGTCCCTAGGCTGTGATTACGTATTCAGCTGATGGTTCGCGTGGTCATTACCCCCGCCCCCACATCCAACCGCGTTGTTGCGGTTCATGTGTGAGGCTGCTTATTGGGTGTGTGCAGCTTGGCCTGTCTGCGGTTTGAATCCACAACCCTTTTTCTTAATTGCATCCTAGCATGCTGATGCTGCACTTGGAGGCTGGGGATTGCGTACTTGGTATTCACACTTGGTCCTGCAGCAATGATAACAAAATCCACGTTCAAAGTTGTCCTTACTGTATTGATGCATTATTATAGTAGCTCTTTAGTATCCTGTACATGTGATTTGCTGTTTATTCAAGTTTCCTCATGGGAAGTGTGACCCAATAAAAACCGGCATGATGACGTCACTTGCTGACGCCCATGAGCAAGTAGTTCAGAAAATAGTGCAAGTAGGATAGTCCATCCAACAATTTCTAGTGCTGAAGTACTACATTCACTCTGTTTAGCAACGTGTTGAAGATTGTTAGTCAAGTAGCGAGTGTTACGTCAGACTCTCATTCAGGAAACGTGAGTTAGATTGCCTGTTCCATCATCCTGATCTTGATTTTTCTAAATCACTTTAGGAGAATGGCTTATAACTACAGGATGTCACAGATTCCCTTTCAGTATGAGCCACAGATGTCTCCTCTCACAATGTCACTGTCGATAAAATATTAAACACTATTCGCCGGCCTACTTACAAATGTTGGGTTCAAAGGTGCCTTTTTGAGACTGTTAGAGACCAATTGAATTTATGAAAACTATGTTAAATAAATTATTTATTGATTACTACATCTTTTGGTTTGGTAGTTGTCACCTTGAATTTTAATATACTGTCAGTATGATGGTAAGTATGGTCTGTAATCACACACCAGGTTTGTCAAACTGCCAATGCATGTTTTTCATAAAGTTGTCTAACTCACATTGTGCTCACTTTCATATATGCAGTTGTTTATGTAGTTGATATTCCCTCTATTCTATATGTGCTGAAGTTTGATGACTTTCCCTTTCATTGTTGACTTTTATAAGTATTGAGGATCCTTGATGTTGTAGTAATATAAATACCTAGCAGTACTGTGTCATATCTTATGAAATTTAAATCATGAGGTACTTCTGAGTGTTGTATTATTTTGTTAGTAATATTTTATAGTACTTAAGTAATTAATTTATGTACAAAGTACAGAATTGTGGCTTGTTGAATACAAGCCATTGTGCTGCTGAAACAGAGATGTTCGTATTGTATCATAGCTGATATGAAGAGCAGGTACAAAGTAGTGGTCAGATAACTTGCCTCCTACTATGACAATCTGGTTTGGATTTTCGCATGTGAGAAGTGTAGCTGGCTATTTTTCTTGGGGTACAACTGTTTCGCCTGCCGTTTGCATTCTGACTCATTTTTGTAGTATGGCTTCATTTGATGTCGTCCTTCAGGGTTTGCATATTTCAAAAGTCTGTCAAATCTGGGTTAAGTCCTGACCTCAGGTAACTTCCTCAAAAAATTATTTATTTTGTTTTCACTGATACATAATACATCATGAATGCTAATAAATGTTACTTATGTTGCAGAATGGTGATTACATAGTGGAGAAAGAATATGAAGGAAAAGGTTTGTGTCCTTACGATCCTGACCACAACAGCACGGGGGTATACAGCGGTGAGTTCAGCTGCATATCTTGTTCAGTCGTTTTTTTAATTTCATTGAAATGTAATATAAATGACTACTTCTGTACCTCACCTAGTAAAATACTGTTTTTAATTTTCTTGCTGGGTTCACAACGTGAATGCCAGAAGTCTAAATTTAAATGTATTGGTCAGTCTCAGGAGCAAGGGATAGATAAAAGCAGGAGTATACCATCACTATCCATCTTTATTGTGCATTTTTATGCTTATAGTACAAGGAAAGGAACATAGTTATGTTTTTGAATAACTACATCCAACTTTTGTAGAGTATTATAATTGTTAGTTCTTCCAGCTAAATTCTTAATTCGTTGGTAACATTTTTAAGTGAAAAATCAAGGCATATGTACTAAAATACATATAGTATTTCTTGAAAACATTGTTCAGTTCATGCACACCATATGTGCTTTCACGTTCGGGAAATAACTGTAGTGTTGATGTTATTTGAAGTAACTGGTTTTTGGAAATTTTTGTATCACAAGTGACAATTTCAGTTGATATAACATATGTATTGAGTATTTAAGATGACTCTTTGTTAGTCACATACCTGTAGGCTATTTTTGTTTCTTGCCTTGTATAAAATAAAAATTCCTGAAATAACAATTTATTTATTTATTTATCCACAAAGTGTTCGGCCATTGGCCGGTTTGCAATAGATCGTGTTCAAAGAGATAAACCACAGTTATTTGAGGTGCCTCAGTTTACCCCATTGCATTTTGGGCCAAGGTTTTTGAATCATTTAAGTAAATTAATCAAACAGTTTGCAAAATACCAATTGATAGAAGAGGCTTCCCATTAAATCAAATTTAAAATGTTCAACTAATTAATTTTGCAAAATTTTAAGGACAGTCATAGGGCAAATGCAAATGTTAGTGTGTGCATTACCAACTTTTTTAAAGCAGGTAACTTAGCTCTGTGTTACAAAATGTCTTGAGAATGCTGCATACAGTAATGTTCTGAAAACAAATTTTTTAATTGCGCGAATGAGTTGTGTTTTATTTTATATAGAACAGTTATGCAATATTGTATCTGTAAAGTACAGTGGCATGGTCTTTTGTTTCAGACGGACAGCTGTACACGGCTACAGTAGCCGACTTCTCTGGTACAGATCCTCTGATATACAGGGAACCGCTTAGAACAGAGCGCTCCGATCTCAAGCAGCTAAATGGTGAGTACCATTTGACTAAATTGCTGTCTGAAACAGGCTCAACGTGAAGAGAATCTTGAAGTTGCGAAAATAGTTTTGCATACTTCTCACCTGTTTGCTAACACAAATTCTCTACCTTTGAAGAGCATTTGCAGTCTAATAATTTTTTTTAACTTAAAAAAAAGTTAAACTTTGAGAATGAATAAATGCGCCAACATCTTTGGTTTCAGTGCTGTAAATTGGGGTTTATGTGTGCAAACTCTCATGTGTTTGATTTGAGCGCAGAAAAAAAAAGATATGGTTTATGAAAGTGCAATGACTTACATGATGAAACTTAAGCTAGAAACTGTCTTAAATTATCAGCAAAATTATTTTGGTTTTTACTGCTTTCACTGTTTGCAACCATAGTAAATAATGTCTCTGCACGTAACTTCTGATGTGTGTTTGTCATAATTAGTGTTCTCTGTGACGTATCACTGCCCAGAAGTCAGTTTTCACGACAGTAGGGTGTTAGTGTGTCTCACAAAGAATGGAAAAGATACAAGATTAGTCGTGTTACCAGAACCTATTGTAGCATTTCCAAAGTTGGTCACTCAGCAATCTACAGCAATACTGTATTCAGTTCTACATACGTGAATAAAGTTAATAAGTAAATGCTTTACAGTGCATGTCCGTAATGTACGTGAGAGGTGTTACGAACAGTAACTGAAATAAAATGTGAATTTTTTTTAATGTTCTGTTCCTGTTCCTAATTCTTTCATAGTTATCACTGTGATGTAATACAGGGCAAATCTACATGCAGAGTAGAAGTCTGTAGTTTTCTTAATACTGTCAACTCCCGATTACCCGCACTAATGCATGGGACCAATGCCTCGGATAATCCAAAATCGTGTATAATCCACTTTTGCCCTTTCTTAGATCTCAGTAGAAAGAAAAAAAAAGGTCAAATTCATTCCTGCAATAAGACAGCAAGTTAATACAGTAGGCTCTCGATTATTCACATTTATGATTAGAGAGTATGCGCTCATAATCTAAAAACACATATAACAAATAAATCACGGACATCTTATTTATCCTAGGAAACACTCTCGTTAATCTATGCATGCACTAAATTAATTATTCTGTTTGCTGGGAAATACTTGAATCTTCTTCAAGCATTTCAAGTTCCTGGCATAACACGTTGGTGAATATTGTGTGAGTAAACGCAGCGTATGTTTATAAATAACTTTTTTATTTTACTATTATAAGTGAAATATTTTGCGTGGATAATCCACAAATCGGATAATCCGCACATGGATAATCGGGAGTCTACTATGTATTTCTATGATTTTATTGAATTGTGTGACTTCATCATAAATTCATAGGTTGCCTACTACTGCATAAAATTCCTGTTTGCCTAGGATTAGGTTGGGTTGATTTTGTACTGTATATCAGTATTACCATTTGTAACGCTTGTTTTAGCTTTAAACATTTATTATGCTATCAAAATATATTATGTATATTTTACATACGCATTTAATTCAGATACCTTTTAAGATTTTCATGTAATTTTAGAAAATTTTGTTTATTGCATTACTTAGATCAGTGTTTTGCAGTTTTTTTATTAAACAAAAGGAATGGGCATTAAAATTTTCACCAAGTTTGTTGAAGGGGTAATTTTCATTAACATTTTTTATTTTTAAGTTTGCAGTAGATATTTTCTAAATTTTTCTCTAATGAAATTTTTTTATCTGTCATAGTTTTCGAATAATGGTTCATCAGTAAAAATATGCATGTAATGGTTTTAAGTATGACACTAAAATCAACTAAAATATCAAACTGAAAAAATTCACAGTGTTTGTTTTTATAAATTCACGGTAAATTTAACTTTGACAAGCTATTATGCAAAAACTATGATAGATGAAAAATATTGATAAGAGCAAATTCAAGTCACAATTTATATCTTCAATTAGAAAATAAATATTTGGTTCAAATATAAAAATAAAATTGCAATGATGAAAACTACAGTCTACCTTGCTCATTTAAATGTGTGTATGTAGATACATAAATGTATTGTTTACATTTTTTCATGATGAAATTCTGATGACGTGTTTCAAATTTCTATTTCAGCACCTAATTTTGTTAGTTCCATGGAGTATGATGACTTCATATTTTTCTTTTTTCGTGAGACAGCAGTTGAATACATTAACTGTGGAAAGGTAATTAAATATTTAAGTATGTTAAAATTATATTATAAGTGAATAATGATCAATCAAGGAGAATATTGAACACAAAGTCATAAAACAAAAGCACTTAGAGTCTTTGTGTGTTATTTTCGTACTTTCCAGAGTACTCAGTTCAAAACAAAATGGCTGGTAGTTATAGATTGTGGTTCGTACTTTTTTAGAGTTCTCATAACTCAGTATTTTATGGTAGACCTAGTGACTAATTTTTAACTTTTAGTGTCATGTGTATTTTTACAATGTTTGCAAAAAATATTCAAGACTTTTATAGATATTAAACAATAAATATGTACATATTTTCAGGCAATAAAAATAGTCATATCAAAAATAAAAATAATATTTTGTTTATTTTTTTCTACAACCCAAGATATTTGAGGCAAATATCTTAAGGGGTTAAAATTATCATACAACTGAATTTATCTAAGTTAATAAGCTAGTCACTAGTGCATTTGAAAAATTTTCGTTTTCATTTAAGCTAGTTTTAAACAGTATCTTATTGTTATTCAAAAATAATTAACAGCATTCTACGCAAAAAAAATATAAGTAATTTTTTGTTTAACAGTTTATAAGTTAATGTATACTTCATTGCTTTAATTATGCTTATATAAAGAGCTAATGTGTTGTTTTGGACAGTACAACATTTCAAAGTCACTTGTGACGTGTGTACATGAGTGTAGTTTAGGTTTTGTGCACACTGTGTACCACTGTCCTCTGTGCTTCCAGATGGTGTACTCGAGGGTGGCCCGAGTGTGCAAACACGATAAGGGAGGTCCTCACCAGTTTGGTGACAGGTGGACGTCATTTTTAAAGTCTCGCCTCAATTGTTCTGTTCCTGGGGATTACCCATTCTATTTCAATGAAATACGTAAGTACAAGATGTCTACATTTGCTGTATTGTTTTACCTTGAAAGCAATATTTATCCCTGAATGAATACGGTAGTTAGCAGTACTTTTCCCATAGTCCATTTTATATTTCTAGGATTGTGTATTTGTATCCTGGGCTGTTGAAATTAACATACACACATACTCACTCTCTCTCAATCAATCTCGTTCACTCATCTAGTTTCAACTTTTTTTTTTTTTTTGTGTTTTAAGTTTACTTTGCGACGACTTTTTGTTGTTGGTTGCTCGCGACCCGCGTTTGGTTATGATAAGAGGTGTCGCTGCTCGGTCTCTTACGTGATTAATGCTGGATGATTGGGTTAGTATTGAGTAATGTTGTAGTATGCCCGGCTAGCTTTAATTGAAATAAAATAACAAAGAAGTTTCTTTTTTAAATCGGCCTAAGGGACTCACGCACTGCGGGTTGCGTCACGAGAGGTAGATACTTAAAGTTTCTTTCGACGAAA
>PNEQ01000618.1:0-102208 GCA_003012365.1 Medauroidea extradentata | reverse complement strand
TAGTAATAGTCATATTTTATAGTGTTTTATACTGGCCTATCATAGGATCCCACAGACCCCTCACAATCAATACTGAAGTTAAAATGGATGACAATATGTTACATATGACAATAAAGGCCCCTTCATTACAATTAATCATCACAATTAACCTAAACCACATTAATCTATATATATAAAAGTATCAATAAAATAGGACCGTAACAACTTGTGAACTTCCAGTATCTCCTAAGGACCAAGATGAATTTAAAGTTTTAAAAAGTCCTTACAGTTTTTGTTTTGGTATTTTGCAAATACTAAAATAGTTCCGATACTCCATATTATATAGACTTTCCCTTCTACAGTATTTAAATATTATTAACTGTCTTTCTCCCTCTCACTTTTCTTACAACATTGTTTTCCGTGGGAATACATAATATGCTGTCCATCCGTTTCATATTTTGCATAATGTTGTTTGAACTATCTTGGTGATATTGTCACTTCCTTCCATGACACTTAAATGTGCAGATATCTGTCACAAAGTATAAAATATCTTTAGTTAAATTTCATAGTTAATGCAGGAATCCTCATTTATACATTAAGAAACAAATGGGGTGGTTATCATGTAATGTATCAGTATTAATTTGCTTTTAGTGATAGCTGAAATTGAAATATTTTTATAATCCTGTAATTATTGAGGTGAGGAGGATTTACAGCCTCTTTATCTCCTCTTAATTTGACTCTTCTTTTTATAATTTAGACCTATGTAAATACAATATTTAAGGACTTATTTTGTAATTAAATGTGGATTGATTCTGTGGATTGGAAACAACTTTTGCTGTAAATTTTTATAACCAAACTTTTATAGCAAGGATGACAACGTAAGAAAATCCAGATAGATATATTACAAAATTTAACTTCTATCTATGTCAGTCGAAGTTCCCAGACTTAAATTTCAAATTCCAGTCCAATCCTCCATTGAACCGGACACTTAAGTCATAAATGAAATTGAAGGCATTAAATACGTAAACTGTCACTAAGTCACTTTTCATATTTCTGTGTGTTTGGCAGAGATTTATTAACATTTTATAAAATTACAATTGAGAGCAGGGAGTTAAAGGGGATCACATAGTACTGTTACAGAGCTTCTATATTCATTAAGATGTTGTAATAAATAACTTAATCCTTTCTGCACATTAATTTTATTTACTGACCGCCATGCAGATTGTTGCTACATATGTTCGTGTTTGAGAATAGTGAATAATTACTACTTAATATTGTTTACAACATGATTGTTAGAATAAACAAAATGACATCCTGAATATTTTGTAAAATATAAACATAATATGTAAACAGAAAGATTCCAGAATTCTTTTTAATATGAAGTCATGTGAAATTATTTTCCAGAATCTACCAGTGAGATAATTTATGGCACGTACGGGCAACACGCAGAGAAGATGATCTACGGAGTTTTCACGACGCCGGTGAACTCTATTGGTGGCTCGGCAGTGTGCGCGTTCAGCTTGCGGTCAATTTTGAGCTCTTTCGATGGGCCGTTCAAGGAGCAGGAGACGATGAACTCCAACTGGCTGTCTGTGCCGACGCTGAAAGTGCCAGAGCCAAGGCCGGGCCGGTGCGTTAACGACAGTCGCACTTTGCCGGACGTTTCCGTCAACTTCGTCAAGTCCCACACGCTCATGGACGATGCAGTGCCGGCGTACTTTGCCAGGCCACTCATAATTCGCATCAGTTTGCAGTAAGTGATTTGATGTATTACATACTGAACACCAGCGTAAACATAAAGTACTTGAAACTCTGAAAAACGAACCAACTCATGTCATAAAATTAGTGAATACAAAACAGATTATTGTACTTTTATTTCAATGGTTTTCCACTTACGCATGTTTGTTGTTTTATTTCAGATTATAAAACTAAATATTTCAGTATTTTCTTTCCAAACAAAACACTTTTCAATTCCTAATGTGACAACACTTAGGAAGACAAATTAAATTGTGTATGAGAAGAAAATTATGCTCCTTCAGTAGTTCAGTGTTGTAATTTTTTTTATTATTGAAAAAAATTCTTGTGATTTATTTCAATTAGAAACTGAAATCAAATGATAAGAGTTATTGAAATTATTTAATTTAACTGAGTAGTAATTGTATTTATCTATACTTATCAAACATTAAAAGAAATGGTCTGTAAGAAATCATGACCTCTACACGAGTGTACCAACTAGGCACACATAGAGCCGAATGTACTATCAATAAACTACTTAGAATTACATGAAATGGGTTTT
Organism: Medauroidea extradentata; assembly: GCA_003012365.1. Classification (NCBI taxonomy): domain Eukaryota; kingdom Metazoa; phylum Arthropoda; class Insecta; order Phasmatodea; family Phasmatidae; genus Medauroidea; species Medauroidea extradentata. The sequence goes on along the minus strand of PNEQ01000618.1, from coordinate 99,933 downwards.
GGTTTTCACCCTTTCCAGAAACCTTTTAGGTGATTTTTTTTACAGTGTTGCATAATTGTATCAACATGGTCTTTTTTTTTTTTTTTGTAAAGGTTATGCTTGAATGCTCACATGACTTGATAACAGGTTGTTATAGTTACTGTTTTGTTAACTAAACTGTGGTAGCGATAGTTAATTCTAAGCTGTTCATATAACCAGCAATAAAAATTTATTTTAAATACAGTCCTATTAAAACATATTTAATTTATTGTGTGCATGTGTGGTTTTCAGTAGATTTTGGAACAGATTCATTAACTCTATCTACTTTGTATTTTTGCAGGTACAGGTTTACGAAAATTGCAGTGGATCCACAAGTAAGAACACCTGATGGAAAGGCATTTGATGTTCTGTTTATTGGAACAGGTTAGAAGCAATTATTTTAATACCATCACATAATTCTCAATTCTACCAAGTTTCAAGTTGACATTTTCAACTTGGTAGAATATTTTGTGTTGCATTTTATAACTAATTATTTTATTGCTATCAGCAAAGACTATTATTGTGGATAAAATATCTACATCATTGAAAGTGTTAGATTTTCCTTTCACACTGGTACCTAGTTAAGTAGTAATAATATTTTTTTTATTTACATCTGTATCATATAACCTTAACCATTTACTAATTTAGACTCAATCTACCCAATTTAGAATTTTTCCACGTTTTGTCTCGCATAAAATATATTTTTGCTCGTCGTAACTCAGTATTTCCAATATTCTCTGCGATCTGGGATCCTAACTTGTTTTCTGATGCTGAAATATTTGCTTCCAGACGATGGCAAGGTCATCAAAGCTCTGAATGCAGCGTCTTTCGACTCTAACAACACCGTCAACAGCGTAGTGATAGAAGAACTTCAAGTGCTGCCTGTCGGAATCCCCGTGAAGAACTTGTACGTGGTTCGCATGGACAGCGACGAGAGCAAACTGGTTATTGTTTCAGATGATGAAATACTGGCCATCAAGCTGCATAGATGTGATTCTGACAAAATTACCAGTTGCCGGTAAGACTGTTGGTTATAATATTGAACTGTTTACCATATATATTTAATTATCTGATTATGTTTTCCACTGGGTTTGTCACAGTTAAATACTGTAAAATTCAAGGAAAATTAATTAGTGTATAATACGTACTTCGTAGGGACAAGATTATATGGTGCATAATGATAATACCGAAATGCATGTTAATACACCGCCAAACACCAAAATTCAATTTATATCACAAAAGCACCCAAAACTTTGTTTTTTTTTTTTTTTTTTTGAATACCTTGATTATTTCCCTTAAAAACTGATTTTTTTAAAAGGAAATACGTATTGTCTGAAAATTTGTAATCTTGAAAGCATATTAGGCCTGCAGTGTTTATTTCTGGTTATTCATCAGTGTTTTCTGTCTACTGTTCTGCCAACTCATCTTCGTATGTAAAAAATTAGTAAGATTTTTAAATGTTTGTTGCAATGGGAGTTTACAGTAAGGCCGTATTGGTTTGTGGACATACGCCAGTGCTCGTGTTTTGTTGACCAAACTTGTGTATGACAAAGTACAAAAGCAATCCCAGAGGAATTTGGTCCTTTTTTATATTTAACAGCAAGAATTCTAAAGACAGAATTCAGTAAAATTTCGACAACACCCGGACACAAAAGACAGACGTAAAGAAAACCAGATTCTCAATATGAAAAGAGATGGAAGTAGACAAAAAAATGACAGAAAACAACACGACTTGCTGGTAAATATTAAAAAAACTGATCAAATTCCTCTGGGATTGCTTTTTTTCTGTTTAGTACTTTGTCGTTTAACACAAGTTTGGTCAACAAAACACGAGCAATGGTGTATGTCCACAAACCAAGCTCATTCACTCTTGGACGAGCTCTGGTCGATCAATGTTTGGATCCTTCAGGTGCTGGAAAGGAAAGGGGGTTGCCCCAGTGTCTCCCAGTTTCTGGCCTTACGGTTTTAGTACAGTTGAACTTGGTTTGGTTCTTGTTGTATTATATTGGAAGATGCTTACTCTCACTAACATAGCTTTCTAAAAAAAAGTTGTATGTTGTAGTTTAACACGGATATCTGATTAGGTATTCATAAAAGTGAACCATAAATATTGTTTACAAAAATAATAACAATAATACCAAAATCTAAAATTTTATTAATGAAATTGACCTACAAATAAAATTATAATTTCTTGTCCCTAGTACTTACAATTTGTTGGCAATCCTGAACGAGTTGAAGAGTGAAGAACCTTGTAATTTTGGTTGTATTTGGAACTTGGATGACTAACTGGTTATAACATAAAGCTTGTTGCATATTTTTTTCTTAAGTATGCATGACTTTTTAACAAGAGCTTAAACATTTTATATGTCATATACATCTGTGATCACAAGTGACAATAGTAACCGCAGAGTTTGGAAAAAAGTTACGACACCACCAGATTTTAGGAAGTGAAGCCTCTTTAATACAAGGTTCTAATTAATATAGTCTATGTCATGTAAGTGTTCCGTATTTTGACACTTCACTTCTGAGAAACGTGTCTGTACACAGGTTTGCGGAGACAGTGCTTTTCCAGGAAGCCAGGTAGGTTTAAAGCTCTAAACAATGGAACTGTCTGTCACATTTCTCAGAAGAGAACTGTCAAAATACGGACAAGTTACATGAAACAGACTTTACCAAGTTATTTCTTTCCTCCGTGGAATGAGATGAAAAATTATTATTTATAGTTCCATTGTATGCAACACAATGTACTACTATTAAGTTCATTTTTTACCGTTGAAGTCATGGTGGTGATAAGAATATTTGAATATTGGTAGTAATTAGCCTAAAATAATGTAGAGACATGTTTGAGTTTTGCAAACACTTGTTAATACAAACTTCAAATTACAATTGGTTGAGTGATGAAAATGCCTAATAAGCTATATAAATTATAAAATCTACCAAGACAGTAGTTCAGGACAGACCACAAATACAATAAATAAAAAGAAAGTGGAATAAACTTCAGCAACAAATTCAAACAAATACAAGAAGAAAAAGGAGCAAACATTTTCGGCCACCTGGCCTTCTTCAGGTAGGGAAGTGGAATATGTTGCTGATGTTTAGCCCGTGTTTCTTTATCTTTATTTTATTTGTGTTCTGTCCTTAACTCTTGTCTTGAGCGAGAAAGTTTTTAAATACCTAAAATTTTACAAATTTTGGTCCCATCAGGGAGATTTCACTGAACGTTGTCAAGAAACAAATTTTTCTTAACAGTATTATTTTCGAAACGTACAGTACAGTGGATTCTCTATCCATCATTTCTCGTGGGACTGACAAAAAATTTCAATACTTGGGGGATTTCAATGGATGTGGTCAAAAATTGCTGAAAAATAAAGAAATGGGCCCCAGAATGTGTTCCATGGATGCAGATATTTCAGTCCATTAGGTTTCAATATGTAGAGAATCCACTGTACTTGGGTTTTATATTGAGATGAATCAGCATTCAGCCATGAACCTCAGTGTCTGTATAGTGAAGTATCGCACAAAAGACTAATATTTCTTGCATGTGCTGCTGTGCAGGGAATGTGTAGCACTGCAAGACCCGTACTGTGCCTGGGATTCAAACCAACAACGGTGTGTGAGTGTTGGTTCCCCAGACTGGAGCGCCAGCAAGTCCAGGTTTATACAGAGTGTTATCCGTGGGGAGCACGCAGCCTGCGGTGCATACAAGAAAGGTGTGTACAGTTATATTATTCAATACACTGTTTACACTAGCCCATATGTGAGGTTTGTTCACTGGAAGGTACAATTTCTCTGGCATTTATACATCTAGTATATGTATAAAATCTACCTATATCCTACCACATGGCTCTCTTAAGCTAACAAAGTAATATAACAGACATGTGTACAAGTACTTACAGACGGTACTTGTACATAGGTACACACACATTTTTTTGTGATCGTGCTCTGCAAAAAAATGTGTGTCATCCCTTCATGTGTGTGTGTACTTATTTACAAGTACATATCATCTGTAAGTACTTGTACCTCTGTCTGTTATATTACATAGTGACAAGTAAGTTGCCATTCTGAGTAAATTTGTAGCTTTTTTAACCAAATTAATTTCCATAAACTATCTATCAGAAGCAAACATTTAAGGTCATTAGACATTCTTATTACGTTCTTAACTGCAATTCAATCTGTAACAACAGTAACGGAAAATGAAGATTTAAGGTGTGTAAAATTCTATTAATATGTATTCTGTTGTGTAGGTTAAAGATCCAAAACTTTACCCAGAAGAAAATGTATGATACAAAAATTCAAGATGGTGACTATCACTCACTCTTAAGCTAAAATGTAACTACTGTAATTATTTATTTTTATTCAATCAGCTGAATTAAAGTGTTTTGGTCATCAACATTATTACAAAAAATAGTTATAAAATTCAGTGCTATAACATTTGAATTTTTTTTTCCTAATGTTAAGAACAAGAAACTTTATGCTGGGAAAAATGGTTAGTAATGTTTGCCAGTGCATAGTAGAAAAATTTTCGGACAATATTTGTTGATAAATTTTGTTACAGATGTCCTCAATATATAATGAAATATTATTTAAATGAAGTAGGTTGATGAAAATGCTCATATAAACCAAGTAACGTACGTAAGGCCTGTAAGGAATTTAGATAACGTCTCAGGCAAATTTACACTAAAATAAATCAGTAAATAATACCTGTGTGTCTGCCAGGTTGAATTAGGTTTAAAAAATGCCTGAACAATACAGACAAAGCTCACGTGGTACCGTAATAACTCTAAGGAAGGCAGAACTAATACTAGGTAACTGCACTGAACTTTTTGTCAGTTCATATGCAATAAAAAACAACTGCAGGGTTCAGCTTGAGAAGAAATAAAAGAACCAATTAGATACCATTTATAAAAGTTAGTTTGGGTTGGTTATTTGAGAAGCATTAAAATGGGAAAAAATTTTGAACGTTTTCCAGTTTCCATTGAAGGAGTAACATTTTTTGATAACTACATTTTGTTGGGAAAATATAAGCTGAACAGATACATACACTTCATTATCTAATAATTGAACGTAGTGCTGCTTTCTTTGCCACAAATATAAATTACTGTTAATTATTTTGTAATTTAATACAGTAGTAATACAGCATTGAGCTTAGTAATGTAAATATGTATAGAAAGAAACTTATTGTAGAAGCATGTATCAATTTACTGCATAGTTGTGTTCCTTTTACATAACATTGCAGAAACTGCCAATGCTTCAAAACTGTTTTGACGTGACGTCTTATAATTCGATAGAGCCGGCTGCACGCACGAAAAAACATGACTCATGCGGCGTTACCTCGCTCTGAGGCGTTCCATGTAAGGCTTGAAGTGCAAGCGAGAGCGCGGAACGAGCGACAAAGAAGTACAATCGGCCTTTGTGTTCGGCAGCGTTCGACATCCGTCTCTCTCCTACTTGAGTGAGCGATGCGTCTGCGTGGAGTAAAAACTATTAAATTGTAAAAAAAAAATTGACATAATTGTATTTATGCGTACAAATAAATATAACTTGATCAATTTCATTGTGACTTCCAATTACTTCCTTCTCTATATACATCCAAATCTATTAAACAAATGAAATTAAAATTTTCTTTTGAAAAATGATACCATTCCATCAGTATTTTCTTAAGACGTTGTCACGTTCAACTATCGTCAGTAAACCGACTTTACAGACAACCAATATTTTTTTAAGTAGGGCATATGCTTTGTATATTCATAATTTTGGATAAGTAACCCACAGTGTAGGTGTTATGTCCAGAACTTTAAATTTGTGTATTTTTACTGCAGGAGACAATTAGTGTTGCAAAAATACCAAGTGTGATTACATTTCTGCATACATAATGGGGAAAAAATTTGCATTTTACATGTTGCCTGCGGTATACAAAAATTATGTAATTCTGTGCAAATTGAATCATTTTTTCTAAGGTACCCTTCTTTACACAATTTTAGGATGATCACAGTTTTTTGTATGAATGATCTTAAACGTGGTCATATAGCCTACCTACACATTTTGATTGGAGAGTTCTATGCTAAATTTAAAGTAGTGTAATCACACACACATACTGTATGTGTGTGTATGCTTTCTGGATACACTTTGTTGACTTGTTGAAAGAATGGTTGAACATATTTAAAACAGAAGCACAAGTATTAAAACGTGAGTACTTGTGCTTCTGTCTTTTGTACGTACCGATAGCCTAGCGGCCTCTTCCTTTGTTTTACATTATTTAAAACAGAGACAGTGTGACAAGAAGAACACTTACTAAACTGCCATATTGAATGGTTACATTACAGGGGAATCATAGTCTATGACTAAAATCATCTCAGTTTTTATGCTGGAATTAGCAAGGTTTTCAGTGAACTTTGGCATACTGGCTATTTTCGACATGTACATATCTACGTGTGCAGTGAGATACGTAACTTGTTTGCTAATAAAGTGATCAAAAAAGAACCATTTGTTGTTAAATCTACGTTCACAATCGCACTTACAAATTTCAGAAACTTGTAATCACACTTCTCATTGGTGTTTTTGTCTTTTCTGATCGCATGGCTGCTTTGAATAGTGTTTTAATTTTTGTTGCTTGTGTATAGTTACCATAAAATGTTTTAAATAATCTGCAGTTAAATCATGTAGAAAAAAAAAAGGGGGGCAGTAAACATATGCAAAGTATACTTACTTTTAAAACACTTTATCTTAAGCTGCACATGTAATATGTCAGATGCATGGATGCATGACCAGCAGCTTCCAGAAATCAGAATGTTTGCTCTAAGTGCTTTGAAGTTAGGGAACTTATGCTTCATCTGTGTATAATACAGTAACAGTAAATTATCAATGCTTTAATTAATTTATAAATTAGTCACCGTATTTGGTTTCAAATCTGCAGATTATTTAATTTGTTTCACATTTTCTTAATTCACTCTGTTTAGTATTATTGTTCATGTGCTTAGTTTTTCTTTTGCTGCTCTCAATGCTGCCTACAGATGTCTCATTCTGCCACGAGATGACCATTAAATTTTACATTTCTACTTATCTCTTGTCAGTCTTATCTAAAATGCATATTTTGAATGTATGTGTAACTGCAGCTTGTTTGACAGGTACAGGTAGGTGTAATAATGCAGTAAACACAGTTTAATATTTCTGTTCCTCGGCATAAAACACTATGTCTACTTTTTCTCAAATTGCACTTTTTAACATAAGCATTACTAGTAGCATACAACACAAACTCCATATGGTATTGGAACAGCTGAATTCGCTAGTGAATTTCACACTTCAGACTGCTCTCCTGAAAAATATGATTTTTGTGACATAGTGTCTTATGCCTGTAAGGTACAGATTTGTACCAGGGAACATGGCCAATTTTGTCAGTATTAGTTTAGTGCAGTTGTATTCAAAATGAGGTGTTTTAAACAAGCAATTTTTTCCCCCGATTATTTAAGATACTAATTACTATAGTTGCCTTGCATAAACATTACTGTTTATAGTGTACTGTAAATAGAATAGTTTGGTGCGTAAAGCTGCAATAATTAATTACCTACGCTGAAATAATAGTGCAAATACGTATTAGAATTAGTGTGTGTGCACGTACGTGCTTCATGTAGCTAGCTGCTTAGGCAGGCTGATGTCTGAATGCTTGCTTCCCCGTTACTTGCAGAGGAAAAGCCTTCCGTGCCTGATGTCTCCAGACACCAGCCAAACAAAGATCTTGGTGAGTAGACGCCCCTTTAGCTTAGCTTTCTTTATCTGCATGACTGAACGTTCTTATTTTCTTACTGGGGATGATTGCAGTACAGTCACAATCAATTTAGACTTTCTCGATACAAATCTTGTTTAAAGCAATGCTGTACGTATTTAAATATTATGTGATACATATTTTTTGGATGAATGCCACTGAATCGTGATTTATATTAAACTGAGCGTTGTTAAATTAACATGTATTTCATATGAAAAAAATTGTTTTCTACCCACAATAGTATACTTCTACGAGAAGAAAATTTCCCATGTTTGTTAAAGTCCACGTATCTCATCTTAAACTGTAAAACAACAGTGGGTTCCCACTTTTATCTGGCTTAAGTTGTGCTGTTTGGAAAGCAATTAGCTTGGACATGGAAATATGTCTCCAAAATTGCCAGCTGTCATATTTTACTGTTCATGTAAACTATTTGTATAGTTGGTTCATGACGTAATAAGCACTTGTGACATCAACCTCTGAAAATAAAAAATATCACTAGCCACTTCTGCACACACCCACACAACACACTAAAGTTGCTGCATCAAAAATGTTTATGCTTTTAATAATTTTTATATTTGTACAGGACGTGTTTTGTTTCGTAGATATACATTGCGGCTATTTTTTTTGCTATAATAAAAAATTGCTAGCTTTCATGTCAAAGTCCCAATTTGCATAAAATGGTTTTATGCTTCATACAAAAAACAACTGACTTACCAAATTCAAATTCACACTTAATAATGATGATGTACACTTGAAGATCTCCTACATAAAAACAAAATACTGTACATTGCTGTATATTCAAACAATTCTGGAATTTTTTAAATTTGAAATTAAAATTTCAGCACTAAGACAAAATATTCATTTAATTTGTGACCTGTAAATGAATACAAAAGTGAACGGTTATGAAGGGGACTGTAACATTTTCATGTGCAAATTATGTAAATATTGGCTAGAGATGAATAAAGAGGATGTACTCTCGAGAAATACAAAAAGCTAATCGTTTAAATGCTAAATTTAATTACTACAAATACGTATAATAAATCATCATTCCTAATAATATTTTCCATTGACCAAATACTATGCCAAACATAGACAAGAAATCCTTTGCTATCCCAATTTCAGTCATATGCAAACATTTTTGTCCGTTATGCTGTTGGAAAGCTGGTTTCTTGCTTGTTCATTAGCATCTATAAGAAATCCCAAAATGCTGTGTTAAGAAGTTGCAGAACTTAAAATGGGGTAATGAAATGTCTGAATTCATTGCGAGTGTCTTATAGCGATAGAATATTTCTTAGAGGCTAAAGCTGTTTTTTATGCCACACTAGGTTAATTTTTTTTACTTCAGTACATATGTACATATTTTTTGTGCTGTCATGTCGCAATAAAAATATAAACAAACAGTAAATTTAGAATGTGATGGCCAGTTTTATGAGACACCATGCAACTTTATGTATATTGTTATTTTACTATATTTATCAGCAAGGTGATAATATTAAAATTTTTAATAATGGTAAATAGCAGTGCTGTTCGGCACCAGGTATGCATTCATGCTACTTTGTAGTTTACATACAGTAATTAGGTGTTATGTAGTAAATCATATAGGAAAACATAGCTGCATCTGTATTGTTCATAATATTTTTCCTGTGAAAATTTTATCTGTATTGGACAACATTACTGCCTCATTGTTTAAGTAATTTTACCCTTACAAAATGTTTTGATAGGATTTTTTATGCATTTTGCATTTGTGAAACTAAATGTGAAATCAGAAATATATTCTGTTTGTACTGTGATGGCAAATCACTGAAATAGTTGTGATTAATAAAATAGGAATGATATCTGAGCTCAATTTGAATGTTACAAGTTAAGACTAACTTGTGTGATTATATGAGCTAGGGAAGCGGTGAATGGGGTGCTAGCATATCTTACAAGACTTCTTTAGGTTTCTACAATATTTTTTACATACTTACTTTAGTAGATTTTGGCCAGCTTGTGGTCACATAAAACTCTAGATGTTTGGCTGAACCAACTTTCATAGAGTTTTGTTATCCCTATGTATTTAATGTGTTTTTGTAAACATGGCTTCATACTCTCGTGGCGAAACACTTTACCAGCAGATGGTTTAACTCCACTCCCTGGTGTGGTTCTTGACTTATGAATGACTAGTTGGCATACAAAGTGACACGAAGACACTCCCACTTTGTTTTATGTGAGCCTGTAAAGTCCTTTTTGTAATATGGCTTAGAGAAGTGATAGTTTTTTTATATTTTGGCTGGTAACCTTTAGATTAAAGTCTACAGTTCTTAACAAGGTTATATACTCTTTGAGCCAGCATCAGTGTAAGATTTTCTTCTTCACTGTTATAAAATTTTTAACACGGCAGGGCTTTTTGAAATTTTTACAACCCCAATACATCTTCATTACAGTATTTTTTTTTTATGGGAAACAACTGACAAGAAAAAAAATGCTGTATGGGTTCCACAAAATGAATGAAACTACTAACTGTACCTTATCAAAGTGAAAATATAAATTAAGAAATTGAGAGACTGTTTTACAAGAAAAACCTTAAATCCAAGCTGAGAAGGATCAATATATATGAAAAGTGTTGAAATGAAGCAAGTTACATCAAAAAACAATTCTTTAACATTTTCCTGCATATTGTTGTGGACTTTAATGATAAATGCCATACATTTTGAAGGAAAAGTTAGTCACTAATTTTAAAGTTGCCAATAAAGTCCAGACTGTAGAGCCTATCTTAACTCCGTCCGTATGATTCAGTGGCCTGTACCTAAATAAAAATAGTGTCTTCATTGACCTGACTATATGTAAAATATTCCGCAAGTGTGTTGTGTTTTGTAGTATTTGTGCTGAGTAAACCAATCCTGCTGTGTTCTTGTGTCAGAAAATTGCTAATTAGTAATCAAAGTCAAAACATACTGACATTTGATTCTCTCATTTTACATTTGCTCTAAAACCTTACACAAGTTGGTTTTTTTTATGTCCTATAGAATAACTGATAAAAATAAAACTAAGCAAAATGTGATTAGCATTACTGTTCCATGTATGTTCAAGTTTAAAATGAAGCAGTCAGAATGCATACGAACCACACTTTTAGACCTGATACAATGATTTATACTCCATACATCCTCGGGTTCTAATACCGCATTGTTGGCCTACAACAGTTTTTTGCACCTGCAGTGGCAGAAGCCGAGTTATTATATTTTGTGTGGTCCGTATGCAGCCTGCTGAAATGTAGTGTAAGTGGTAAAAGACGAGGAGGGGCTGCGACTGATGATGTTTGGTTGCTGTGTGGTCAGATGAAGCACCAGTAACTTGCCCTCCGTGTGCCTGCCCATGCTCAGGTGCCGACAGCCCTGCACCAAATACTGCCGGTCAGTCACCAAGTTAGCAAACTAACCCGCTTGATGGTGGCGGGGGCCCCTCCCGTAATCACCAATAATTTTTTGCCATGAACAATACGTTTCTGAACAACCAATCATGCCGGTTGTTGTGACAACATCCTCTAACACATAGCGTGGTGGTAATGATGATGTTCATATTGGTGTTTGCTTCAAATGAATACAGTATCTCAAAACTTGTGGATGCACACTGATGTTTTATGGCTGGGCTGGATTAAAACAGTAACATGATGAGAGAAGTAATGGAAGGAAACCAGATGCATAATCCCAACCCTAGCTCCTATATTCCCTCCTTGAAGCAACGGGATCAGCGGCTGTACCTGCCTGCTTGTTTCCTCTGCTTGTTCTGCCAGGGCGTACTTCTGGTTGGTTCTCTGCATGCACTAACACTCGTGGGCTGGTGTGGGGTCGTGGTTCTGGTGGCAAGTATCTGTGGCATGCATCTGGACACTGAAACTAAGCACGACCAGACGTAATGAAGACTATAAACCTGCATGTAGTAACACACAAACTACACTTAATGACTAGAATGAACTCCAAATGAAAAGCTTGTCTTGTTTTCGCTAATCAAAATAATTTTTAAAGGTCCCAAAAATATTTCGCACTGTGGGTGTATATAACTCACTAATATATTTATTTGTACTTATAGGCTCAAGTGAGGATGTAGGTACGTATTTCCTGAGTGTGCATTATATTTTCGGACATGTTGAAATGCACAATAATATTTACAGTTTGTGTATTATTAGAATAAACTTTTCAACAGATAAGCTGTGAGGGCAGACCAGCTAGATGGGACTTCATTGACTTGATTATTTTTTGTGCTCATTAATTCTTGTAATACTGACAGCAGATAATTGCGTCTTTCACAGATATTGTGTCGTAAGATTTTTAGAAAGCACATTTTAGTTTTCTTTGTCTTCTATATCAAATTTTTCTTCCTCTGGAGGTATACCATTCATTCACTGTATTTTATTTTTGGCTTCAGTAGACAGATATGTTTAACTGCCATTGCTGAAAAATTTCCTGCTAAAAGTACACATTGAATGAATTTGTGAGTAAACTTATCCTTTTGCTTGGTTAAACAGAAAATTTTGGAGTTGTTATTCCTAAGGTCATATTTTACAAATTATTCAAACACAGCAGAATACACAATCCTTGATTCATGTGTTTCTCACCAAGGCCACAGATATTGTCATCAGGAGAATGCAAGTCATGCTTAACTCATTTCTGCTGCTTAATGATGCACTTTTTTGAGGTTGAGGAGTTTCAGTGAATGTCACACTGTATTCTGTTTCTTACATCAAATGGTGGTGGATTCATTTACACTAATTTGTTTGTACAGTAAAGATAAATATGTTTATGTACGTACAGTAGTTAACATATTCTGTGTAGCAAGACAACTTAAGATTCACTTTTGTATAATGTATGTTAATTATAAAACAGTTGTATGATCACCTTATAGATAATGTAAACTTAATTTGTTATACATGCCTGAATGTGTTGTATTGTTCAAAGTTTGCCCCAGAATACTGAGATGTGAACAGGTTGTCAAAAACTTTAAACTACTGATATGTTTAACATTTGACTGAATGACAAAACTACACAGTAAAATATCCATGTGATATTTGTATAATCTCTGGGGTCATTATTTTCAACAGCTGTGATATTAACACAACATGTTGCAGCTATACCTTACAGGGGTGCGTTTTTCAATCCTTTCCGCATAGCCATTGCACTTGAAAATGAACTGGGTGTAGACCAGAGTGATTGTTAAAGACATGTAAATAATAGCTAGATATATTTTTTCCTTGTGGTACTTTAAGAGATTCATGACATGTTCAATATGTACATGTATAATGACTCACGGTGCAGAATTGATGCCTGTGAAAAAAAAAAAAAAAAAAAAAAAAAAACACTAATACAATTTCCGAGACTTGAATTTAACACATATTGAGTTCAACCCGTTTTTCACACTGAATTAAATTATTTTTTATTAATCATATTGTGATAAAAATACTTTACCAACACAGTAAATGTATTAATCTTCAAAGTCATTTCTCAAATAGCTTCAGCTGTATTAAATCTTTCAGGCCATGTAGTTTTTAATTATTTTTTCTTGACGTTAATAAACTAAGGTGTACTCATACTTTTGAAATTTTAAGAAGTAGTTACTTATTTTCCTATGAATTTTTCTGCAACCCTCTACCATATTGGCCAATTACGGCCATGAGCCGTCATTAATATTGTTTTCACAATAATAACTTTTTTCATTCCTGAACTAGAGCAGACATCGAAAAACTTGATGCACAGTTTTGGTAAAAATTGTGTTTACTATGTAGTCTAATTTATTCTAGTTATAGGTTAGTTCATTAATGAGAATTTTGTTGAATGCATAATTAACGGAAACCACTTTGTATTTTGTCCTGAAATAAATAATTATCTAAAAGCAGTAGAAATGATGGATCATGACCGTAATGTGAATGGGATTGTTGTTAATTGGTAGCATAAGCCTTGTAAGTTGTTCATATTGCATTGTAAGGACTGCTCTGGTGTCCAAAGTCTGGCTGCATAATGTATACCGGAAAAGTGGAGTGATGGTATCCCATGCCACAGATCAGGTGCATAGGATGATCTTGTTGTCTGAAGGGTAGCTACATGTTTCATGTAACTTCAGTGAATTTGGACAATTTTCAGAGCAATTATTTTTATACTTTGCAATGAAATGCCAGTCAACATTTGTGGGACGCCAAACCAGCTGGGTGTATCGCCACTTTGAAATGGTGGTACTCTTGCAGGGAGCAGGATAGATGCTGTAGCCCTTTATATGCATTTTGTGTGTGCAGTACATCAGCATATGGGGAATAACACTGTAATCATCTTTCTACCTCCTTCAGTAAAATGCTCTCTCTCTCCTCATAGGATTGTCTAATATTTCACATATGGCAAAAATCTCTTCCAAGTTCTCCCCTCTTTCCTCAATACACGATCTTGCCAGCATCACAACAAACGAAATAGCAGTGCTGTTTGAGTTGAAGTTGGAGCTCTTTAATTGGTCCATCTTACACACACAAACAGAGGTGAAGACATGTGTTAGCTGGAGAAAATTGCTGCACATTGTAAAACAAGAAAAGTTACCATGTAGTTGGCACCGAATATTCACACGTAGGAATGCTGAGCCACCCCATTGCTGGATATTCTGACCTACTTTTGCCCAACTGTGATATTCCATCTTAATAACAGGTTCTAGCATGTGTTATTCACAGCAAGTCCCACAATTGTTTCTGGTAGATAAGTGTCGCACAGTACTGAAACTTAAATGTTTGACACCAGTGCATAGTCACTGCTAGACAATGTAATGTTGTTCAGTTCTTGCGACTGTAACTGGTGGGTTTTTAAACATCATCTCCTCATCAATTTAAGAGAAGTTGTTGTCTAGCCCATCAGCTATCTCATACATGTTCTGTTTTATGTATAAATGCTAAATACACTCTGGACTTCTTTATCTAGCAAAAAAAAAACTTGAAACTATGTTTTTAAAAACAAACACATGATGCCTTTTAGCCACGTGCTTGAAAGGCCCCTCAAAATGCCTGAAAGTATTTTTTGTCAAACATTTCTGTGTATATAAATACCAACTTGTTCTTCAAGAAGGAATGGACAAGCAGTAACAAGTTTATACGTATCTTGAAGTCCCATAGAAAGATTACTACAAAAATCTGTGCACCAATTTACTACTCTGCATGTTAAAAGTGCACATCAGTCTCACCCATATTGCCTTCAGCTGATACAAAATCATCTCTCGAGGACTTCTCTTAACATGTAGAGAAGGTGTGTGTGTGTGTCTATAAAATGAAGTGAGTGCTGCTATAGCTACGTGAATTGTTCCCCCTGGCTGTGTTCCATGTTGCTAGTGGCTAGATGGTGTTTGTTTTTGTGGGCTCTTCAGCCAGACACCCTCTCCAGACTGCTTGTTTGTTAACCTGCGTTTAACCTCCTCTGGCAGGCGGTCCTGGTCCCGTTCACGCCCACCCAAACCACCCAGCCAGCGAATATGACTCTGAGATATTCAACAATCAGATAGTCATCGAGCTGGACGAAAGCAACAAGATACCAAACACTCTGGCCGAGATCAACCAACCAGGTAAGATCAGGCAAGCAGCATGTGTTTGTATCGCAGGGTTTTGTCCTCTGGTACACATATTGTCTTGCCTGTTTCTGGCACAGATGAGTTTATTTGTGTGGTTGCCCACTGCATACATTTGTCGTAAACAATAAATAATTTATTAATCGTAACTATATGTTTACTGACAGTTTGGTAGTGAAGTTGATAACTTGTCTACAGAAAAATTTAGCCGTGACATGTCTAGGGATTATTGAAAATTGTAGATGTATGTAGATAATGAATTATGATGACAGTAGGAAATAAATGTTTCCACAAAAGATTCTTCAGTAAAGAAGTGCTGATTGAGATGAATGTCACAAAACTTACAATCAGCACATTTACATACAGCTCGCACACATATTAAGGGACAGCCTGGCTTAAACTATTTTGCATGTTTGAAGCTAAAAGCACATTACTAATGGCAACAGCACACATTGGAAGCAATTTTATTGTTACAGTGATTTACCGTAGGTTTCAATGTAGCATCTAATCTGATGTTCGTATTCAGTTGTTAGTTCCCCCCCCCCCCCAATTACATTTTAACCAGGCCAATGAGAATTCTAGTATGCAGACAACATGCTCGAGTGCTTTGGAGACTACTGTGGCAATGAAGATTTTGCATTTTTTCACTCTCTATAGTTTCATTGTTATATTAAAGATATAAAAGTTATGTCTTCCCACATCTACTGTGTTACAATTTAGCAGTCCCACAGAACTCTTTTTAGAGGATGTTTAAAAGCAATTTTAATTAATTTTTAAAAGTTACAAAAAAAAAAAAGAGAGCACTTTCTAACAGAGAAGGTGTGCTGACCTTTCGTTGTTGGATAAATGTTTTGTGACTGATGAATAGTGCTTAAGGGTGCAGTATACAGCAATTTTCAGCACCGTGTTTTTATTTTTATATTTGTACCAGATATTTTTTTACTTGTTTACACAAAATGTGACAAATTTTTACTCTTACATAAGAAAACAATATCTGGTAAAAATAAAATCATGGTGATAAAACTGCTGTATACCACACCCTTAACACAGTAGCGTATTTAATTTTACCATTAAATATATGAACTGAATAGTAGATAGGGTAGATAGCTTAAAAATTTAGTAACATATTGTCACTTTTGCTTCTGTATTCGTATCTCGGTCATCTAAATGAAGTTCGTGTAGGTAGTGCCACCAACGGTGATCCTTATTTATGGTCAATGTGTTTGTAGTACTTGTGAAAACAAACCTCATTTTGATATAATTTTCAACAATAGCTGCTGTGTTTGATATTTAATTTTATGTAAAAATTGTTGCAGTTTACTGAAAGTATAGATTCACTGTGATATTGTAAACCATTAGTATTACGCCTACTGATTGCTTACTGAACCACGACCACATTAGCTCAAAGTTTCTTGAGTGAAGGAGGAAGGATCAGCATACTTTTAGAATTGTTGCAGCATGTCATGTGTATTCTTTTTTACGTGTTCAGCTTTAAAAAATTACTTGGTGCATACCCCACAACATACATTCTGCATGTAGTTGCATATATACTTTCTGTTCCGGTTACTTGTTGTTCCAGTTACGCCTTTATTACTCTATTGCAATGGACTCACATGACCAGCATTGGCCATCTGGTTCAGTCATCCCCCCTTCCATCGAAAACCATCACTTTGACATGAAACTGTTCTCTGAATGTTTTAAAACTGAAACATTACCAGAAACATAAACAATACTGACTTGTTACCTTTGTCTCAAATATATTTGCACCTGCAAACTGGGAACATGACCTCACATCTCTCAATTTCATTATTTTATATGTGGACTATTGGACTAACATAATGCCTTGTTTTTCTGGTCAAAATGATGCCTGCTGTCAAGGTGGGTTACCTGATAAAGCCAGCAGAGTGAGCCCAACAGTAGACTTAGTGTAAATGATGTCCCAACCCCTTGCATTTTTACCAAAATTGCTATTTTTAATGTAAACCAATTTTCAAGCATTTGTTCAGCTCACACTACCTGAAGGTCAGTTCCGAGGGAGACTTTAATAGCAGTTCATACCATTGGTTGCAATTCAGCAAGCATTCAGTGTAAAACGAATAATGTGCAAGTCTTCAACTTTTCCCATGGATGTGATAAAATTCTTCCAAAACCTGCACAAGTTAATTTGTCTACATTGTAGCATTTGTTTAAATTATCTGTGCATGTTTTTTTCACTATAGTGAAATCAAATGTGTAGCTGTTTTCTTGGCATGAATGCATGCTGCGCACACCCTGGGTCTTTCTTGCACAGGAATAAATGTCTGTCGTACTGTATTAATGTACATGTCCATTTTGTACTTCTGTCACAATTTTTTTATTTATTTATTGGTTTTTTTATATTATTCAGCTCAGTATATCATCAGTGTGCATGCTCCACAGTGTTTAAGTGTCACTAAATAACATGTAGTGGCGTAGTATTTGTCACAGGCTGCCAAACTTGTACTGTTTCAGGTTCCAAACTGCCCTCATCCCAAGAGAAGCTGCCGATATACACAGCAGAAACCTTGAGCATAGCAGTAGCCACGTCTTGCCTGGCAGCTCTCGCAGTTGGCTTCGTGTCTGGTTTTTTATTTTCCCGGCGATGCAGAGGAGACGATTACAACGAAATGGCATTCAACGACCAGCACCACCAATTGAACAGGTGAGCATCTCTGCTTTGATGTAGTGATTTGTAGTAGTGCAGCCCCAGCGAGGGTCAGGAGAGAAAAGAGGGAATAACAGTAGAATGGAGAGATGGATGTGGAAGGGGAAAGAGATACCTCTCACCACCTCTCTTTGCTTACAGCTTCATTTCAGGGTGTCCACCGACAGGGAAAACCTGGAAAACAGGGAAAAGTCAGGGAATTTTCATTTGGGTCAGGGAAAAATGATACAAAACAGCCCAGAATAAAAATTTTTGTAGTACTGAATAGTTAAATTATTATAATTTAGTTACCGCAGTAAATCAATTGGTAAGCGCTTCTGATTACTTTCACTAGTGGGAAACCTGATTTAATTTTTTTGATATAAAATAGTTTTTTCTTATTTTATTCAACATATTGAGTCGCTTAGTATGCAATCTGTGATTCAAATGCATGTATCCAATTCTTTTAATGTTGTTCCATTAAAGCTATTTATTTCAAATGTGCTGTGTTGATGTAAAATTATGGAGTCAAAGATACCAATTCAGCCAAGAAGTTAGGGCAGGGCAGCTTGTAACATTTTCGGTCTTGAGCGCCGATGAGGGTGAAGAAAGTTGGGAATAACCAGAATTAAGATTCGGATTAACCAGGATTAAGATAAGAAATATCCTTGAGAAATTTCACCAAAGTCCCAGAACTATTTTCACAAGCAAAATACAGGAGTGAAAGGTTACTGTGAAGCGATCACACTAGCAATTTGGCCGATGCAGGCCTTAAAAAGTACTAGTTATGCCGATAATAGGTCAGGGAAAATTAACAGATATTACCTGGAAAACAGGGAAAAGTCAGGGAATTCCAAAACTGAATATCAGTGGACACCCTGCGATTTCATTCAATCTTGGTGTAGAGCAATTACTCCAGATTTTCATTTCGGTGAAACTACACTTGCAGCTTGAATTTTGTGCCGCATGCATCCACTGCGTATGTAAATAAAGTATTGTGAAAGTATGGACTACCAATCCCCAATAAAATAAACCACTTCGTTAAGATTAAAACGTAAAAGAACTAGTAAACTACTAAAATTAATTAAATGTTTGTTCCAGGTTAGAGTTCTAAATATGCATGGTTATTAGCACTATGGCAGTAGTATAACCTCAACACTTCACATTTCGTATGTAAGTTGAAGTGTTTTTTACTGACTTTTGACTTTTGTAATATTACATAGAAATACTTTTTAAAGACTGGCATTATTAACTGAATGAAAACATTCAGTTGTGGTCTGAGATTTTATTCTGTCAACCATCTAGATCACACAAGTAAATCTAGAATTATTGCCTGCATCAAAAAGTGTTTATATGTGCTATTATAAGAATCAAAATTAAATTTAATTAAAAAGAAAACTTAAATACAAAATGTTAAGTGTTGAGTTTATATTACCACCCCTAACTGAGACAAACATACAATAATTTCTTTTTCCGTTCCTTTTCCACTACATATCTTCTACAAGAATTTGTAATAGCCTTCATCTCTCACACATTTTTTTTGTCCAAATCTTTGTTTTGTTTATAAAGATTAACGTAACTAATTTGAACTGGCAGTGCTCATTTACTACATTACACCAGCTACATCCCTTCCAGAGAACGTGTTATTTTTTTCTGCAAAAATTACACTGGTGTAACTACACCACACCATCTTGAATAAAACTCAGTATATCCACAGTATGATGTCACATTCTGTCCAATGAAACACCTTTTTTCTGGTGTAGCTACACTCACTCTCCTTTCCTTCCATTCCTCCTATCCCCTTTTATTTACCATCCTTCCTTCCTTTATGCCCTCTCTTCAGCAATTTACCCTTTGCTATTCACACATTCTCCTTTTCCCCATCCCACTCATCTCTCTTCTCCTACCCACACCCACCAGTGTAGGAATGGGGAAGAGAGCCAGGTAGAAAACTGGGGTACTCTATCTATCCCCTTACCCTCTATCAACCCATTTTACACCTCTCCCCTCTCATCTCCAATTTCCCCTATCTTCTCCCTTCCTGTTCCCCCATCAGTTCTCTCTCCCCATCCTACTTCTCTGCATGCCCTCCTTCCCACATCCCTCTCACGGATAATGAATCAGGGAGGGATGGGGAAAAGAGAGACTGCGGCAGGTGGTATGATATGAGGGAGAAGAGGGATGAAGAGACGGATAGGGGAGAAGTTGAGGGAGAGGGTAGGGAAATAACTCCCCTCTCTCTCTCTCTCTTCCTTTGCCTTTCACCCTTCTTCCTGCATCTCCTCTTATGTCTCCCCCTTTATCACTATGCTCCTATCTTCCCACCTGCCCTGCCCCCTTTTCATCATTTCCCTCTCAGTACTCCCTCTAAAGACAGGAGGGGAAGCAATGGGGCACTGGGTGGAGAGGGAAGTGATGGGGCAATGGATGAAGAGGAGATGGGGAGAGGATTAGGATGAGGCAAGGGCAGGAGAGGGTTGCAATGTGGTGGGGGAGGGAGGGATGAGAGGAATAGGGGAGTGATGGGATGAAGAGAGAAGAGGGATGGGATGGGACAAGAGTTGAGAGATGCGTGAGGAGTGGTGAGGGTAGTAGGGTTGCAAGGGGAGAAGACAGTGAAGAGGTGAGGGCTGGAGAAATAGGTGAAGGGTCGAGGAGAGTTTGGAAAAGGTAGGGGGCAAAATAGAGGTATAGGTACGGGACAAAGGTGCAGATGGTTGGGAGAGAAAGTGTTCAGGAGAGGATGGAAACACTTACCGGGCACTTTTTTTTTTCCAGATTGTTACAATCCTTCTTTCCCGGATGCTGACTTGTCAGAAATGTGTAAATTGGCTAATGACCATTATGGTACCATGTGTTGTCTGATAATAGTGATTTTAAATTATCCTATTCACATAATCGAGGTGTATACTGTTTTCTGATGTTGTATATGAGGGTATCTACTTCAATTAGTTCCTTTAACATAAATATAAGGGTATAATCAATGTTTTATGAATACAGTACAATTTTGGATGATTTAGTTTAACCATATTTGTGACTTTGGCTTGATGTATTGCATGTGGACATGTGATTACTTGGTTTATTAAGCCACAAGTCTGGGCCTATTGTGATATGTTGTACCAACATGCCATAAGCCTCAGTATCAACTACCACACAACATGAAAGGTTTTGTTTCACATTAAGTTGTCAAAACATGAATACGTTCATTTAGTGATTGGTTACTGTGTAAAACTTGTAATGACAGAAACAGTATAAGAAATGCTTTAACTGAGCTTATGTTGCGTACATTAACAAATCGTAAGCATTTTTACTGATTATATTTGACAAGGTAAATAAAAGCAATGTTGCACCTTGAGTTTTGCTCTAATGAAACCAGTTGTCTGTATGCTCTAGGTTGACGGAGGGAGGGCTGAATGCAGATGCAGCATATCTTCCTCCTTGCGCCAACAACAAAGCAGCGATCAACCTCGTGCTCAACGTACCGCCAAAAAACGCCAACGGAAAAAATGCCAACTCGTCTGCAGAGAACAAGCCTATCCAGAAGGTAAAGAAGACATATATTTAGCAGAAATCTGTAGCTTTCCTAATGCAGACCCATTTCATCCATTTTACTGAAACACTGTTGAAAAATGTTCTGAGAAAAGTGAAGAAATTGTGAACAAATCAAATGTCTGCTTTGATGGGGATGTTTTAGGGAAGCAAGCAAATATTTAGACTTAAAATAAAGTTGTATCATAGATGCCACTGTGAAATGATTAGTGAACGTGCGATCGGTATATTGCAGTGTTAGTGCTAGTAGAAAATAACGTGTAACATACAGTGCATTATCGATTTGTCAGTTGGTGAAAACAGCTGATGAAACATAATATTCAAATATTTCTGTGTAATGTATCTCATAAATACAAGATTGTCTCGGCGTGAGAAGAATGAAATTACATTCCAAGAAGAAAACTGAATATGAGTGAATGGATAGAAGAACTAATGTGAATAGAATTTGGGGGAGTAAAAAAAAATTGGTAAGTCAAAAACAATGAACTCAGAAGTTTGAGTGAATTGGTTGTAAAGTAAACACAATGGCAAAACAAACTTGTTACTGTATTAGGAAGCGTGTTTGTAAGAGTGAGCGACAAAATTAAGAGGCTAAGGTAGAGAAACATGAAGAAAGATACAAATCTTGATATCTATAGTCGGAAATATAATTCTCAGCACAAACTTAGTTACTTAATATCGCTTATATGTGTCATATAGCTATTAGAAGTTGTGATATTTACAGGTGTTTTGAACATATTTTCTTGTGATTTTAATATTGTAGTTCATATTATACTATGTTTGCGTAAAAGTTCAAGAGTATTTATTCTCTTGTATTTCATGACGAGTTTATCCACCACCGTATGCTGCACTTTGCCTGTGTATTATGTGTTTGTTTGTTATATTACCGACTGCAGATAGGTGACCCACCCTAACTTCCAGTATTGTTTGTGCGCATATGTTTTTAATATGGCTTGTACAAATTAGTGCTAAGATTGTTCACTGCGTTAAGCCCTCTCCATCTTCAAGCTATGTTATAAGTATAAGAAGACTGAGAGCAGAAAATATTATTTGTACATAAATGACTGTATGTATATAGTAATGAAATGTAATGCATTGTTAATAATATATTACATTAAAAATTTCTTTATAATGATTCTGTGAGTGTGTGTTGTTCTTCAGACATTGCATGCAGAATCATAGTGCCTTTTAGCATTTTTTGTTTGTTGTATCATGAGCAAATTTTTCTATTATGGGATGTCATTATGTGAGCAAAATTGTATATACAATACACGGGTGCACCCAGGATTTTGGGTTAGAGGGTAAACCAGACACAACGCTGTATCAAAAAATTGTCGCTACAAACCAGCACGTACAGTACAGGTACTTGGTTGAATATCAGGTAATGCAATAAAATGGTTATGTAAGTTTGTTAGTAACTGATGTAGCAACGTCAGCTTTCGCAGTGAGATGTGCGTGTACGTCTGCTACAGGTAGCAGCAAGTAGCCTTGTTTTGGCTTCTTGTAAAACTTCTTTTATTTACAAGAAAATTTCTAAAAATTCTATTTTAAGTGTTGCCCGAAACTCCCACCCCCTGGCTGCACCCAGAAAACATGGAATTGTAAAAATTCCACTGCAGATACATTAATGAGTTAGCGTCAGTATAAGTATGGAGATTCTTACTTGAAACTACAGTGAACTGTGTGTTCAGCTAACTTCTGTACATGTGATGTGCTGATTCTATCAACAGAAGGTACATGTTACTTGTAGTGGTACCTTGTCTGTTGATGTACACTGCATCAATATAAATTCTTGATACAATTCCGTATCATTTCCAGATCAGAAATAATTAGGTGCATGTATTTTGACACTTGAAGACATCGTAAATTATTTTCTAACTAGAGATAAGTCATATTTTTTGTGACACAAACTTAGGGTGGTAAATTTTTGCTGTGTAAGCGTGTTGGGCCTACAGTGGAAACATTTTTTTTTGTTACATTTTTGTTAGTAGGTTATGTTTTGTTTCTGTCAGTTGGAGTTGAAGTGGTTTCTGTGTCATAGAACAAGTTGTAGCTTCGCAAGTTTTTGGAAATATAGATGTATCACATGGACTGTCATTCTTGGTTTGTAATGTGTATGAATTTTTTTATTCACAGTAAAGGAATTAATTTGAAAAATAACTTTTGGTAGTTCACTATTTTTCACCAGCTTTTTGTTACGCAGCTAGCCTTCAGCGAATGGTGTGGCACTGAATGCGGCTGGTGAAACTGACTAAACGAACTTACAAATTGGCACGTGTTTGTCCGAGTGTGAACCAGCTGCTGAGTATGTGATGGAACCTTAAGTGTTGAATGCATGAGCTATGTGCCAATACGTTTATACTTTAAATGGCTGGGGCATTTTCCTCTAATGAATCTTTACCCATTTACGAATGGTAATTTATTATCCTTACTACTGTTGCTATGTATGGTAGAACCTCAATCAACCTACATCATTCTCAGGAACCATCATAAAATTGATTAAAAGTACAAAAAAATGTAAGCCAAAGACATAAAGTTTCAATTAATGGTTATTTAAAGATGTTCATTAGCATGCAATGGTAACATACTGCTGTTACCGTTAATTGGTAAGCCGCTGCTGTGAAATAAAGAACAAATCTGAGACAAAACTTAGTTGCATCGTCTAGAAAGCACTTGAAGCTCCTGTCTGCGCACACAACACCGACATATGTGAAAAATGGTGAATAACAACTAACGCTGCCTTCTTTCCCCCCATGCTTCGCAACAAAAAATTTCTGAGAAAATTGTGTTATTAAGTGATTTGAAATTCTGTATGTTCACGATACCACAGCAATAAAATAATGCTAAGGACTTGGTAAAATCTGATCAAAATACTATCTCGTCTATAAAGTCCACAACAGAATGTAAATTGTGTTCATCACTGCTTGCTAAAAATAGGTGGCACTTGAGATATACATATATTAATAGTAACAACACTGCACATTCTGACAGAGTATTCAAACACTATATCTTTGTTTACACACTGTCTAGACTGGGTACCTACGTGCTCGTTCCGTTACCAAGTTATGTAGGGACAAAATAAAGAGGATACAGGCGCATGTGCTGGCATACCAGGCTAAATTTTTTCGATTGATGTTTGCCACAGTCTCTTTTCACAGGAAATTACATTGTGCACAAAAAGTTACATTATCATCTATACCTCTGGGGCATTATTTAATTCTTAATAGATGTCCCTGCCTGGCGAAACTGCTCAACTTGTTCACCCATGAAAATAACGCAAACTTAAACTACACTTCAACATTTTTATTAAAAACATGATTTTTGGACCTCTCAAAATGGTTACAAACTGATTTAGTTCCTAAAATACCACCTGAATTCATAAAGAGCAAAACAAGGTGCACGCACTTCCATTTACTACATACTATCCAAACAGTACAATTTTAGGGTCGCTGCCGTAAGTTCCATAGAAAAAAATAATTCCCGAAAACCTTGCACACCAATCTGACACACTGCGAATAGTGACAATTTGTTTCTCATAGAGCAAGTTATTCTAGCTCTTATTGTTTCACTGTTCTCTCGCATCAAACGCTGAAATTTGAAACTGGTACACACTCCTCTTAAGACTCAATACATATTTAATAATATGCATTTATAATTTTTATTTTTATAGATATCTGCAAGGTAGAACTTTGCATCTGTGATATTGTCTTACAAGGTATTTTTTATTCAGACAACATCTGTTTTGAATCAGTAAAATTAAACACAAATCTAATTTCACAACTGAGACAAAATTATAAACTTTTTAGGGGTCCTAATTGGTTGTTTTCAGATATAACAACGCAAGCAATCTAATGACAATTTTCATCAACTGTGGACTGTTGCTAGAGGGAGGTTCTACTGTATTACTATATATAAGATGTACCGTATTCACCAAATATATGACACTGGTTTGTTCCAAAAATGTAGGTGTCCTATTTCCACATTTACAAAATTGATGTGTCTATTTATGCATGTAAAATAGTCTATGGTTTCTAGAGAAGTACAATTTTAATAAAATACACGTTTGGTAAACACAATAACACAAAAAAAGTGAAGATATCTTAATTTCCAATCACCTTTTTCTTCTGGTAGACCATATTCCTGGTCTTTTATTCAGACTGGTGCATATTTCTAACTGCAAAACCAGTTCACAAAACGGCTGCTAAAATACTGATACAAGAAATAAATATGTCGGTGGATCACCTTTCACCACAGGCAACTACGTATTTTTTGATATGTTACTTTTACCAATGATATAACTAGGGTTGTGCGAATATTTGAAATATTGAATTAGAATATTGCATTATTCATTTAGATCTCGATAACAATTTTGATATTAGAAAGCTTTTCGAAAATGAAAATTATAGTTTACAACGAATATTTGATGTCTTTCGAATGTTCATTTGAGTCCTTACTAAAATCCCACTCAACACAAATCTCCCGTTTTTGCAAATTACAGTTAATACAATCACAAATTTTACAGCAAAATTTAATCAATTACGAACTTACCATATTTTGATACTCCCGATCCCGCAATCTTAAGCAACCGAAGCTACAGTAAAACTCTTTTAAATGTTTTTCAGAGGGAACTTCTTAACATGGAAAACTTCTTAGAGGAGAAGAGGTTTTAACAAAATCAGTGTAGATAGAATTTCCAACCAATAAACATTTTTTTAAAAGAAAATAACCATAGGATTTGCTTCAATTCCCGATATTATCTTCAGTTTTTCTTCGAAACTTAACGCTCTTCACTTTATTGGAATGCCAATACTAGTAGAAGCTATCCTGCCCGACAATAAAATTATTGCTGTTTATATCCAGAGATATTATTTTAATATGTACACATTAAATTCAATATATATGCGAAAATAACATGCTTCCTGACACTTCTACTGCTTTTTAATAACATTAACTCAGCTGCCAATCAGATCACGCTGCCAATGTAAACGCAGGCACAAACCAATGAATAGCGGCACTTCCGTTTTCATTACGTCTTCCCCAATGGATGTTAACCATTTCCACACATTTTAATGCTGCTTTGATTAACTGTGACAAATACTCATTGATTAATTAATATTTGACGCCACGCAACTTGCTTTAGGTTGCCACGTTTATTAGCCATCTACAGATTTTGCGCTGGAAAGTAACGTAATAATTGTACTGGTCAGTAAAGTAAAGTGAACAGCCTGCGGCGTGCTGTTAAGGTTTCACAAGATGGCTACTATAATTGTGTGGGCACGGTATTTAGTTAGAACAGCAGCTCTGGAGAGCAGTTTCTGGTTTTGGTCAAAGATCTCTAAAACACTTATCATTGTGCACAGAACTGAAAGTTAACACCACATTTTTCTCAAAATACAATTTCAAAATTATTTTTCAAGGGTGTGCTAAAAGCAACCTATACCTCACATTTGATAAGCAATCATCTCTATAAGTTTTTAACATAAGCTAAAGACCAACAGCCTGTATGTTGAGTTTCGTAGTAGTATGAAACACACTAATTCTGTGATCACCAATATCTTTTATTTGCCAATAACATCGTTAACATAGCCTGTGCTGTAATAAATTAAAAACTATAGATAAAACCCATCTGCTGCACATATTGGCGGATAGTCCATTTGTGACAAAATTAGCATTTTTTATTAAAACTTTGTGTCACATTCACACACGAATGCTCTGTTATTTGCTTCCAGTAAAGTGAGTGAAGAATTAGGTAAGTAAGTTTGTGTTGTAATGTCTTACTAAGTTTACAGCGACAAAATTAGAGGTACCTCAAGTGCTCACCACTTTACAGAGAATGGACTATATTATTTGAAAAAGATTATTCCCAACAAACAACTATTTTTTCTTTATTTGTGTGTCTTATTATTGTTTTGTTATTAAGATCTGTGGATGCATAGCTTGATAATACCTTTTTACTAAATGAAGGCTATGTTTTGTGAAGTTTATGTTGTGTTGAACTTAATCACAGAAGAGTTTACAAATAATTTGAACGTGTAAAATTGTACATTTTTACAGTTTTGTATGATTTCCTCCATTACGTCATTCTTTCAATGCGGGCAGTTTCTACACCATGCTAATGCCAAATGTAGTAGAGATTGACCAACTTTGAACATCTGCTCAAATTCGGTGCATTTTTGGCAAGTTTCAATAACATATTTTTAAAAAATATACTAGGGTGATCATGTGAGATACTATTAACGACAGTGAATACAAGTTTTTTAAATTAATTTTTTACGTTTGCGTACATGTGGCAATCATTCTTCCAACTACTGCAACTTGTAAGCGTAACATTCAGGTTTCTCCTGGTATTTAAATTAATTATTTTATGTGTATAGGGCTCCAACATGTATGTTAACTGTTTTTTTGTAAATCTGTTTACTTGAAAAAAAAAAAAAAAAAAAAAAAAATTCCTAAAAAATAAAATTTCTATTTCAGCCAGCTATATAATTAGCATATTTTAGGAATAAGAAATGCTTAAATAATACCATTTTGCACCTTGAAACTCCAAAATTTCCCGGGGGAGGACCTCCCCACTTTCTTTAGGGATGAATGTTCCTCAACAACTAAATAAACTTCAGCCCCCCCCCCCCCCCCAAAAAAAAAATGTGCGCTTGCAATGCCCGTGCTTACACCCAAATAAATTTTTCTGCGATACCTGCTATACATTACTAAAATTTACTTACAAGTGTTTTGCAAAAAAAAATTTTTAATATTTTAACGCACACCCAATGGTTGGTACACTTGACATTACACTTACTGCAAGTATTATCTGTTCCCTACAATGCTGCAGCAGCACATTATTCCATACGTACAACCTTTAGTGCGTATGCAAAGCCCACAATGTTACATTTATTGCCATGAAGTCCAACAGCTTTAAAATCTAAATTGCTTGCACTGATGAGAAATTTCATGAATAAGAAAACTACACTAAACATTGTGTTACTATTGTGATAATGACTGTGAAGACGTTAAATAGAAAGTAATTTTATGATAAATTAAAAGAAAATGCTGAGTAATCAATACTGCATGACTGCACCAAACAAGCAGCTTACAAGGCTAATTATTCATATATGTAGTCTGACGGTGTCCTAACATTTATTACAAGATGTAGGGCAGACGGGTGCTCCACTAGCTATGCCAAAGTACATGCTGTTTTGAAAGAAACAATTTACTTGTATCATACTACTTAAACTGTAAATGTTTTCTTGTTGTAAAAAATATGGCGAAATATAATAAGATCTTGCAGTACAAATACGGTATTACACTGTTTTATATTAATGATTTAAACGGAGAGACAGGGGTGGGGCACATGCTTTGGTTCCGAACAGACAAGCCGTCTATGCATACTGATGCATAGATATTTTAAAAAAACTCATGTAAAAGTTAATTAACATGAGATGGAATGATACTTCTCATCTATTAAGCAGACTACTTGTGTATGTACCCAAAAGCATGCATATGCTTAAAAAGTGATGGTTTTTTTATATGAGCACAGAAATCTACTACAAACAAATTTAGGACTTTTTACATAAATAAGGACTACATTGACAAAAAATCTTTGTTAAATTTGTATTATTATTTCACCCCCTTTCATACCATCACTCATTAATTTTTTACTACTAAACTACGGAAACACACTAAAAACTTCCAGAACAAATCATTAATTTAATTATTTTTTTTCGTCAAATTACAGTACGTACATGCTAGGATATACTAATCATTTTTGCATATAATACATTAATATATTTTTTACACGCTTCTAACACACATGCACACAATTCAACCTATGAACCTACTTAACAACATGACAGTATAAAGATCAGTCTCTCTCATTTCTCAATAAACATGACATCAAATGAAGAATAAAGAAGTTACACGACAAAGTGAATCTATACAGAAGAGACGATTAGTTGGGGAAGGTGGTAGGAGTATGAGATTTTGGTCAGCGTTGGTGAGGGGTGACATGAGGTATGAAGCAGTTCCGGATTGAATGGGTGGGGGAAACAGGATATCCCAGAGAAAACCTACCGATCAGTGGCATCATCCGGCACGATTCCCACATGCGAAAATCTGTGGACTGACCCCGCAGGGAATCTAACCCAGACCGCCTAGGTGGGAGGCAAATGGTCCGACCATTTGGCCACTGCAGATATCGAAGGTGGTGGGAGGCAAGGTAAGGATGAAGGGGGGTGAGGGTGGGGACTTACATTGCTTCCACTACAGTAGCATTCAGAAGACAACTGTACAAAAATTTTTAAAACTCAAAACACTAACATTACTCTTTTTTTTTTTTTTTTTTTTTTAATTTTAATTTTAATTTTTTGTTGGACACACGCTCATTGAAAAACTGTTAACATTATTTAATTATTGCTTACAATCTCCCTCCCCCCTCCTTTCACACCAAACCACTGAAATCATGAGTTATACACTACATGTATTTATAACATTCAGTCTCTTAAAACCTAGGTGTTTCATTTTACTCTCCTTTTACATAAACTACACAAAAAGAAATTGTTTTGTTTGCATGCATACACATGGTAATAGTATTGGCAAGAAATATATCCATACAAAATTTAAAATTTTGTATACATTATGATCTATATTACAAATGTTAATTGGGGACAGAACTAATTCACACAAACTCATTTCCAAAGAGAAACTAGTTAACTTAATCTACAATCAACAGCGTTTTAAGAGGAAGCCACTTCAGTTTTCCTGTAAAAAGTGGACTTGGGAGACATTGCTGAAACAGTGGCAAAAACTGTCTAACCTAGTATCTGAGTCAGCAAGCTCTTTCACGAAGACTAAGCTACTCAATTTCCATATCAAAAAAAAAAAAAAATATATATATATATATATACCTATATATAAAGGGGCAGACAGCTTGGGGTTAAAACAAATTACTTTCCAATGAAATTCATTTCAAAATACTGCAACAAGAGAAATTCTGTTATTTTTATATTTGTAATGCTTAAAATTAACTAAACATTTTCATTGCTAAAAAAATTATTAATAAATATAGTTTTGTTAAAATTCAAACATCCTTTCTACTGCAGTATATGTTGAAAAATGTTATTACATTTAACACTTTTCGTGTAAAGAGTATAAAGAACTTCAAAATTAGTCTACTGAGAACTTATTATTTTAACAATAATTTTCCATTTTAACTCTGTGGCTGCAAATTTGGCACGCAGAAAATCTCACTGGAGCACTCACACCTGCATGAATGATAATTAACACGAGCAAAGAGATTTTGGTCAGCACTACATGGCTTACGCGCTGGTGAGGGGCGACATGTTGTAAATATGGAGCAGCGCAGGAATGAAGGGGAGAAGGAAACGAGAGATCTCCGCGAAAAACCCGCCGACCAGTGGCATCGTCCGGCACGGTTCTCACAGCGAAAATCCAGGGACCGACCCCGCCAGGAATTGAACCCAGATCGCCTCAGTGGGAGGCGAGTGCTCTAGCCACTGCGTCAACCGTGGCCCCCATAATTAAGGCCATGCTCCCTTCTTTTTTCTGGTTTTGTGATTATCATTTTTTTAAATCTTAAACGAGAGCAGCTATCAAAAATATGTTTGGCAGTATTTGTAATGGTTTTTGCAGTGATAAATAATTTTTTTTCAGAAGAAGAAATTATATGGTTTCAACTAAAAAGTAAACTAATCTAAATTTCGTTAATTACATAGTTAGTGAAAACCCTAGTATTTAACGCCTTGAAAAAAATCAACTACCATGATTTTAAACAAAACTGCCAAACAGATTTTTTTATATCTGCTCTTGTTCAGTCGTAAAAATTTAATATCTGTAAAAAAGTAGAAACAAGAGATCACGGCCTTTGCACAAAACATTACAAGTCCAGAGAGGCATTACGAAACAAGGCTTTAGCAGAGATGCAAGAGTTCCAAATATTTTGTTTCAATAAATTATATGTTCCTACTTAACAAATTTTATCTGGATGTCATGCATTAAAACACTTAGGTTTGCATAATCAAACCTTCTCTGACTATCTACCTGCTAGCTCTCTTATTTTTTAACTTTAAAAAAAAAAAAAAAGTGTGGCTGGATCAGTAATATTTTTTTATCACGGGCCTGCACCCATCAAACCCACGTTTGAATTTAGCTGTGTGGAAATGAAGTGAAAAGGTTTGTGCACCTTTTGCAACAAGATCTTGAGAGTTAACGCCGAAAAACAATGAGGATATGGAACTGCACCTTAATTAAGTTTGTTGGGAGGGGGAAGGGGGAGCCAGAAAAACCAACCACACCCGTTCATTAAGGGCGTTGGACCCACAAATATTCATTTTTTTTATATTTGTGCCAAAGACTGTTCAACTTTTACACATCAGACAACAACAAAAATTAGGTCTTGTAGATTTTGCATAATCCCTTATCAAAGTCACAAAATAAATGTTGAATTTAGGAGAAAATTTAAAAAAATGCATTATGAGGGACCAGAAAGGCTGGCGCCATGATGCGTTTTCTTTAAATTTAAAGAGATACAATGCCACGCTTCTTGTTTTCAAAGGAGACACGTGCACCAAAACGAAAATTACAAAAGAGGGTAGAATGTTCCCCGCTTTAAGGTAAGGCTAGCCAACCCAATGTGCACATGCACCATATGCATGTAAATGTACTGCTGAGAAAACATGAAACTGACTATGGCACACTACTACTTCACGTCTGAAGATACATGAGCTCTCAGCACAATCTATGTCGCACCAGTCTGTAGCTTGACTAGTTTTAAGTGGGAAGTCTCTGCACCAATCATAATGCTCAGCTCATTCAACCTTGAGCACTGCTCCGGCAAAACATCATCTGGAGTCGTTCAAGCAGAAACTCAAGCAGTGTGTCCGATAAATCACAAGACCCTGAATTGCTTACAGGCTTTTAAAAATAACCTGTTGATGGAGCAAACCTGGTCACGTGACTAAGCAAATCAACCTAACTCCTGCAGGGTGATATCACCACAACAGGGAGGTTGCAGGTTCAATTCACTGTTTGGCCATCCTAGTTTTAGTTTTACATGGTTTTACAAAACTACATCAGGAAAATGCTGGGACGTCATTTCTCATGACCTTGTTTCCACTGAGATAGTCTACAAAGAAATCTGACTACACAAACATTCATTAGCTACTTCTTGCTAACCCAATGTAAGGATGAAAATAATGTCAATGCGAATCCTTTTTAATACAAACTTGAAGGGCCCTAAATGTTTACAATTTGTAATATTGGTGTTCATATAAACAGAATTTTTCATTAAATATACCAAAATTTTGCCTATTAGATTAAGGATTTAAAAAATTTTTCCTTTTTTTCAGCAACTTTAATTTCATACCAACTGATTTGCCAATGATATGACTAATTATTTATTTTATACTAACCATAAATCTAAATATCCTGTTTCCAAGTGGAAAGACAAATTTGTATTAATGAGAACAGAGATTTTCTTTAATGAAGTTCCACTAGTATCATGAGAACAAACCCTCACCGAAGCAAAATTATGTTTTCAGACCCAACCTGCAGCACCTAACACTCCAGATATCCATCCCTAAGGCACGACTATTAAGGCAACATTCTCCAATAACTTCCACAGTTAATAAAGCTGCACAAAATTTTACAGGGTGGTGGCCTCCGTGATGAGGGTTGCCAGTAGAGGTATGTAGGTCCGGATGGATACGGATCCACAGAACTGAATCACTTGTTAGAGTGGTGGATGTAGTTCCGCATTTACAATGGAACTCGGACCTGAAGTGGCAGGTGGCGCACTCGCAGAAGGAAGATATGGAAAGAACTGTGACGCGTGATTCAAAGGGTGTGGAGGGGAAAGGTACGAGGTGGAAGCGCTGCTTTGTGACCCAACAGTGGTAAAATGCTGGAACTGTTCCTAACAAATCCAACTCGCACACCAACGCCAACTCCACAATGGAACTGGAGCTGAACTAGCGTTTATGACGGGGTTGGTAGACAAGGGAGAAGGAAGAAAGGAAGGAGGAATATTGACCCATGATCATGGCTAGTTCTGTGGGAGGGGAGATGGAGTTTTGATGTGAAACGTAATCTAAAACCTGAATTGGGGTGGGGCGGGGAAAGGTAAGTTATGAGCGCACGAAGCTTCGTGTTCCGGCGGAGAGGGAACCAAATAAGTGCAACTGTTTCTATGAAATCAAACTCGTGCTCCAGGTCCAACAGAACAGAGGAACTAGAACTGAACTGCTCTACTGCTAACGTTGCGATTATAAAATGAAAAGTTATTCAATTTATAAACTGTAATATATGGCAATTTAAATTTCTGTTCAGGACTGTAAAGTGATTCTGCACTTAACTTATTTTTGATGGAGTCATGAGTTGTTTGCAAAACAAAACCTATCTACTTACAACTGTTTGGAAATGTATGTATTCCTGGCCTACAGCCTAGTTGTAATTGGAAAAAGTATTTTTAAAAATTCCAGGCCATTCGCCCTGTTGTGCATTACAGTTACTGGACTGAGTTCACTGGCTGGACTCATTCCCTATGTACGTATTAGCCCAGCGAATTTTGTACTGTTGCCACCAGTTCCAACTCCGTTTCTGTGCCCAGAACTGAACAGTTGCGAACAGTTCTGACAACCTTCCCGCCTTCGGAACTGAACTGCTGTTTATAAAAAAAAATGATGAATGTTTTCACAATTGAAATATCAATTTTACCATTACATATGATCTTTAAAATGGTATGTACTATATCCTGCAATTTTTTTTCATATGCAAATGAACGTTATGCAAGTTTCTCCACTGGAACAGAACTTAAGAATTTATAACAGTATAACCTTACTTTTGCATGCACGCTATTTAATTTTTCAACCCGGCTTTGACAAACTGTAGAACACTTTGTTTTGGGATGGAGGAAAGGTGATTAGATTCAGCATAATAGTATAAGTTTGCTGATTGTATCATTTTATGAGAGCTGCACCATGAACCGTCTAGTACGCAACCAGACAACCGGACCCAATGGGCCCGCCAGAACCGCTACCAGAAACCAGTTCCGAAGAGCTGGATGTGGTTTCGGATCCAGGTCTGAAAAATTGTCCGGACCTACACACCTCTAGTTGCCAAGGCAGCTTCTGATAAACACACCCCAGGTTCAAATCTCACAGAAAGCCAATTATCTGTGTCTAATAATATTTGAAACCTTAAATTATTGCCTGTGATTAGTTATCCAGTGGAAAATCATGTATGTTAAAAAACTGAAACATATGAGTGCATCCACACCTGGATATGTAACTTGGGGTCGACATATAGACAATTTCTGGTTGGCCAAAACGTCGCTCCTCCGAAGGGTTACAAAGTCAAACTACCTGATCTGAATCGCAACCACTAAACTCACTGATGATCATTCCTATCTCCACAGGACTGGTAGCTAGCAATCACTAACATTGTCATACCCTGGCTGAATTGCATTACATATTCAAAACACTAACCATTTCCCTAAAAGTAGTTGGCAAGGAACCAATGGAAATGTAAAATTACCAAATGTTATTTGAGGCCCCTAACATGAACACAGTAAATATTCCATGACAAAACACTAACTAGCAACTAGCATGTTGTGAGGTTCAAAATTCAAATCATGCAACTCAACAACCACAAAAGCTACAGTTCAATCAGGGATTTGACATCACAACCATAGCATGGATTGTTTCATGCCCAAATGTATAAAACCTTAATGCTTAAAGAAACCCCTTAAATGAATAGTTCTATCCAGCAGCTAACCTTTACGCACAGTATGAAAAATTCAGGTGCCACCCTAGTGTATGCTCAAATTAGGGAAATTGTAGATAGACCATAACTTAATTCAGACAAGCGTTGTAGGACATCAAGCAGTTTCACATTTCTATCCTCTGCTGTTCTCCGCAAACTAAACACACATCTTTAACACATGGTACAAAAAATCGCATGCAGCTCATTCACAATTACAAAATTAGAATTTGGTTTCCAAGAGGATTAAATCCATACAATATGTATTTACCTACTATAATGTACAAAAAGTAATTACAGTATATAGACCAAGTACTTCAACTCTTTTAGTAGAGAATGAAAGGTTCATAGTATATTTGTAGACAGTTTCAATAGGCCTCGTTTCAAACTTAATATTCTAAACTTTCAAACTTATTACACTTTAAACAATACATTTTGTTGATAAAATATACATAACTACAATCAATGTTTTTGCAAGTTAACAAAATGATTTATCAACTTGAAAGCACATAAATAACAACTGCCCGAGGGCCATGGACACCCAAATTACCGGCTTCTCTATATATATGTAGGTGAATTCTTCAAACTGTAACCACACACCATGCACATATCAATACCTTTCTCATTGACAAGAGTGCACTTGGGGCACTCACGCCCACCACTGACGAGCGGCTGGATCTCTGCGCCTATCTTCCGAGACTTGCCGCACATCTCGCACACCTCATGTGCAGGCAGGTTGTGGAAGGTACACGCCTTGCACTCCCAGCGGTCCTCCTGCTTGCTCTTAGCTTTCTTGGCATCCAGGCTGTGGTCTCGCATCTTCCTGTGATCTAACGTGAGTGCAGGCTTTTCCTCGCTCCTCTGCTGCCTCTTCGAGTCACGGGGGAGTGTCCTGGTATGCTTCGTAGTAGATGCAGGGTTGGACCTGGGCTGCTTATCTCTCGGGGGTGAAGACATGTTGTCGTAGATACTTGTGTTGCTGTCAAGCTTGTCCTTGACTGGAACCTTCGTAGCCTCTGCACAGTTATCCTGCTTGAGCTGCTGTAATGCTTCGTTGATCTTCAGATTTCTGTGACCAGGTATCGCGTTCCTGTTACATTCCTCGAGCCGCAATTCCATAAGTGTATTTTCCAACTCTTCATCGCGGGTCAGCTCTGGAGAAAGGATGTCGGGCCTTTCTCCCAGATCCTTGTTGTAGCCTTGGTTCTCCAGGTCTCGGAACACGTAGTCCCAGCTGTCGAAAGTCCCGACTCCCTCTTCCTTGGGCTTGCTGCTGTTCTGTCTGTTGTCGGCCGGGCCCTTCTTGCACGACGGGAGGTGCTGGCGGACACTCTGGGGGATCAGGACGGACGAGGAGGAGTCCGTAGCAGAGTGCGTGAGCGGTCGTTGTGTTTCAGGGCTGCTCTGCGAGGGGGCCGCTGCATCCAGCTCTATGAGCTTGCCCGTCGGTACGGAGACGCTGTAGTTGTGGTTGATGTGCGTGGCAGCAGGTGGAAGTGTGTACCCGTTCTGCATTGGCACAGGGTGGGGCACGTGGAAGTGTCCGGCAGTGTGATACAGCTCTTGCGGCTGAACAGGTGCCGGAAGCTGCTGGTAAGTGGGGATGGCGTATGCCTGGGATGCCACATAGGGCACGTACCTAGCCTGTGGGGGTAGAGTGTACGCATGAGGATACATGTTGTTGCAGTAGTACCCAGGTGGCTGGGTGGTGCCGTACACACAGTTTGGTGCGACATGATGGAACCGAGCAGTGCCGTACATGTCCATTGCGGCTAACTGCTGATCACGGTACTGTTGTTGGTGGTATTGATACATTATGCCACGCACTGCATTCTCTGGGGAGCAGATGTGATTCTCTCTGAATTCCAGAACCTCCAACCACCCACAGTTGAACCGGCCCGATACTTCTTCCCATATGCTTTTCAACACCTGCCAGACAAATGACAGAAATATGAATGTGCCCCACATCTAAACACCAACTTAATAAAAACTAAGTACTGTACTGATCAGTATGGTATATAAAGACTTAAAAACTTTGTTAACTTACGATTATTTTAGTAAAAACTATTTGCTCTGTTACAGTAGTTTTTTCATTGCAGCTATCTTTGAATTAATAAGGTATGTCATAAAAAAATGGTAACCTCAACAACTGCAGCAAAGCTAGGTCAACGGGCTCAAAGATACTTTGCAAACTGGCAACAATTTATTTTGTCACAAGCTATAATTTGTGTATGCAGTAAATAGCAAATTAATAAACTAATATAATATGACAGGTAACTTACAATACCACATAAAAAAGTATGGTATTTAAATAATTCTTATAGATAAAGCAATAACAATTACAAAATGTTTAAAACTGAATTTTTGAGTTCTTAATCTGCAAATCTTATGACGACGTAAATGAAATTATTTCTCAATATAAAATAAATGTTCAGAAATTGTATATATTATTATTATTTACACAAAAATTGTGTCTTACTGCATAAATTTTAACGTACCATGTGTTACAGTATGAAATTTTTTACATACAAAATATTGTAGGCATACGGTTACGTACAATTTTAATTAATCTCATCGCACTCGTCTCGAGGTTCAATTGACAATAAAACATTCTACTTTAACTTTTCTGGTTTCAAACGAAACAATGTAAAATATCTAATCAAAATTTTAGAAAATTACCTTAAGTTTGAAAAAATTTTAACTATCATAGGAAATAACGAGCAAAAGAATAATTCATATCAGCATACCACAATCATAAAAAAATTGCACGCACCTAGTTCCATGTAACACAATTTTGTTATTTAGAGAATTAGAAAAAACTGAACTTATCTACAGTACCTGGATGCCAATAACTTGTATGGCTTGGTAACGAGTCTGCTTTTACCTATAAGCCATTTCAAATAGTCCAGTATCAATCTCGACATCATCAGTGTTCCTGACAATCCTCCTGTGAGATACATCATTGAATGTGATGTAATGTATCCACCTGAACTGCATCAGGAACACTAAGATCTACCATTTTTATCAATAAACAAATGGCCTTCATGATCTTCACAAAAGACTCTCGAGAGATTTCTATGGCCTTGCAAGTAAATATGTACCGTGTTTAAAACATTAGAAAAAACATATTTATTAAACTTTACTCAAGAAATTCCTTATAATTTTACACATTCTGTTGCATATTTTTTAAAATTTGCTTCTGTAGTCTAGCTAACAGTTTTTTGCACATTATATATTTTAAAACAAGGAAAGGTGTACAATGCTATATTTGTTCTCTCTACCACAGATTCACCAACTTTCGTACTCACGACCCGTCACTGAATAATGTCTCAGCAGCATAAAATTGGTTGTTTGTCTCAAGAACATAAAAGTGGTTCTTTGTCTTCAGAACATAAAAGTGGTTTGTCTTGGGAGCATAAAGTAGTTCTTTGTCTCAGGAGTGTAAAAGAGGCTTCCTTTGTCTCGGAAGCACAAAAATGATTCTATGTCTCGAGAGGAAAACAAATTATAATTCAAATTACCTCGTATAAGTAGAACAGCCTCTCAAGTTAAAGATTTAGTTTTATGGTTTAAAAAAAATAGGGCTGTTATATACATATTAATATGGTATTACATTGTTTTGAACATAATGGAAATTTTTAATGAGAGTGAAAGCTAACATTTCTGTAGTGATAGGGTAAAGTGGTATAACTTGAAAAACGAGAAAATTGTGTAAAGCATGGGAGCACATTCTACATGATATGTTCTAGGTCTGGGTAAAAGACTATAACTCTAATGGTTATGAGAAGGTAAAAAATTAAATTTGTAAGTTTGTATGTTCCATTATACACAGTATAACTTCAAACTTTCTTCTTCGAATTACTCAGAACACCATTTTTTTAATTATACCACTTTACCCAAACACCACAGATTTAAAAGGTACCTCATCTCTAAGAGACAGAAAATTACTTTTTGTTAACAAGGTTAATATTAACAATATAGTACTGTGTATTAAACACTGTATTTTCTACTGGGGCAGTCAGTGGTGTCACCACAGCAAGTATTTCTTCTTGCTTGTGACATAAGGAGTGACCTGCGACAGTGTGTGAATTTCGGCTGCATACACGTAAAAATCATCGAGAAGTACAATGGGTTACGTGTATATTTTGGTTGTGGTAGACAGTTATAGTTTTCCCACCTTCCCCAATTGTGCAAAATTAAGGCAAAAGAATTGTGTAAAGTAGTAATGCAAAGGCCTCCTGTATTTCCAGTTACAGATAATGCTAGTTATTTTGTTATATTGGTGCAAACCTCTTCGTATTTTCCACACACAAACCTAGTTGAGGGTAATCCAAAATAGTAAAGTGGCGCTGCACTGTTTTTAGTCGGACACCTAGAGAAATTGGAATAAAGTATTATCTTTGTTATTTTTTTAAATTATATTGTGCACAATACACACCAGCAAACACCTGCCAAGGTATTTTTGGGAAGACAACTGTTTCATCTCTTATCAATATATGGTCATTGCAAGGACTATGTTTAGCAGGCTATATTAGGAAAGTTGAATCTAGCAATTATTTCAGTATATTAAGAAACAGATGAGAAAAAAAATTAGGTTTTTAAAGCTGTCACATTTAAAGATGGTAATTTGATACTCACAGAAGCTCACCATTTGAACACAAGACAGACTACTTTAGTGCTAAGTAAGCTGTAAAATAAGCAGATTCCTTCCAGGTTATAATGTTTATTTACTCCAGTAACAAATCTTATTGAAGATTGTAAATATTTCTCATTGTAAAACGTAAGATTTACAGTGTCATTGTTTCAATCCTTCCCCATCAGAGCCCTAAAAATTTTGATATTTTAATCTCATGGTTAAAAAGAGAAAGAAGAGAAATGTAATGGTGGTGTCACACTGTAGGAAAAAAAAATTAAAAGAAAACCCTTAAAAAGAATAAAAGTTTTAACTCTTCAGAAGAAGAATAAAATGTAATGGCTATCGGCACCTTCAGCAGACAAAGCGATGCGGCAGCGATGTTAGTAATTGCTGCGTGCAGCGCTGTATGTTCTGTTGAATAAGTCACTGCATGCGATGCCTCTGCATATTAGCCTGTCCATGCATCAGCCATTTTAATGTGGATTGTTTTGTTTTGTTTGGTTATGTTCGTTTTATTAAACCATGGCGAGAGATGTTTTACGACTTTTTGCCATTGAAGAACTAAATGATGGTGAAGAAAATTATACAAACAAAAATACGAAAACAAAAAATTCTTACCACTGGCCAACTTATTAAGAAACTCTTCATTTCCAATAATATTAATCCCATCCATGGAATACAATTTACTCGCGGCGACGCCAATGCCTGTTCAAAACACAAAAGTCGGCTGCATGCAGCGGACTTGCAACCAGTATTTTTTTGCTGCGACTGCTGCAGGTGCGCTGCAGCACAATCATGGTGGCTGAATAAATAAAGCGTAAATTGCTGCTACAGCACTTTTCATGCTGAAGGTGCCCAACGTTTTCAAAATGCTGAGTAATTCATCACTACAAAGAGCAAAGGTTATAACAATACAACAAAATAATTTTTCGTACACTGTTTACGTATACCTTGTGATCCTTTAAACAATTGTGTAAACATACTAGCATCTTTCATAACAAAATTTTCTTGCACATCTGGTCATTGTTATGCAATGTTATACCAATCAACAAAAAGTACCTGCACCACGAGATAAAAAAGCCTTATTGCAAAAATTGGTTGCAAACCATCAATGTAACACAAATTCAAAGACAAAGTTTTTATGTGACATAAAAGTACAGTTTCTTTGTCAGAGAATACATATATTTTTTTAAACTTTTTATGTCAGTAATTTTTCACTTGCTCTATCACTTAGTTAACTACATCAAATCACAAATTCTTTTTAAATTCAAATATACTACATTACTTCCATACTGCTGGCTGTAAATACAGAAAAGTCAGAATACAGACACCCACCACCAGACAAATGCAAAATCATATTTACCTGGCACTCGACGAAAGCTATCAGGGAATCACGAGAGACACATGACACTTTGTCAGGGTCAATCGGCCCCTCCAACAGCATTGTGGTCTGAGAAGTCGGCTTGTAGCCCATTGCCATAAGCATTCTTTCAGCTCCCACCAAGTTTGAATCAATTTCATGCTTGTAGAATCCACAGTACATCTGAAACAAAAAAAA
The DNA here is from genome assembly GCA_003012365.1 of Medauroidea extradentata. Taxonomy (NCBI): domain Eukaryota; kingdom Metazoa; phylum Arthropoda; class Insecta; order Phasmatodea; family Phasmatidae; genus Medauroidea; species Medauroidea extradentata. The sequence continues at coordinate 58,421 of PNEQ01000618.1, read as the reverse complement.
CTTGTAAGCTTGGCAATTATTTGTAACCATTGCACAAAATTTTACATTCATACAAAGGCTGAAAACAATGTGACATCATTATTACATAAGGCTCTCACTCCAAATGAGGGTGGCTGGTGCTCTTATTTCGAGTCATGTACCAAAAAAAGGTTTTGTGCATTTCGCTTATGAAACCAGATTTCGATAATTTTCCTCATAGAAAAGTGGCAAGACAGTAAAAAACTGAGAAACCTGTACTTTCAGAAAACAATGAGTTATTTTAGATGCACAGAACAGATGATGTTTGAAACAAAAACAGAGTCTGCTCACTCTCTTCCTCATGAACAAGACAGCTTACCAAATATTACGAATAATAGTGTGAGTTGGTACAGTACACAGTTTCGACTGCAAATACAAATACTGTACTACACGTATCATAAAAATTGTTGATCCAGGGCTTGTAACAAGTTAAAAGCTTTAGAAAAAAGGAAAAGGTAACTCTTTTATTTAAAAAAAAAAAAAAAGTGACTCTTCGATTTTAAAAAAGTGACTATTAGTGACTTACAGATTAACTGTTTTTTTTTAAACAGAAAATAATCACTGACAGGAAAGTGTCTTACAAACAAAATAGACAGATCCACCCCAACCACCTCATATCTTTCTTCTTTCTATTTCAACAAAACACTGTTGTTATTGTTGTTGTTATTATTATTATTTACAACAACTTCAATACAGTCAACACATAGCTAATACAGACACAATCGTTCTAGGTTTTACAATACTAACACGATGTAGTAAAAAAAACTACTATACAAAATACAAAAATTTAGTAAAACAGATCACAAAAAGTGTCCTTTGAAAATACTCATTACAGCTAGAAAAAAAAAATCGTAAATCAACTTTGATTTCTTTCTTTCTACAGAATTTTCTACACTTTTAACAGTCTGTCTTTGCTTCTTAGCTTCTTCTTGTACCTTCTAACATTGCTTGTGCTAATGTAGTTTCCCTTAGATATTTGTTTCTTAAAGCCTTCTTCAATCTTTCATTAGCTTCAGTCAGCAGCTTTGAAGTGATGTCAAGAGTGTCATCTAGTTCTTTTCACAATTTTACGAATCCTTCTTCACTGGCGCGCAGCCCATGGGTTTGGTTTATCATATGGTAATTTAAATTTTTTTATAGAAATACGTGATTAATTTTTTTGTAACACAATTTAATTGCTCCAAGTTAATAAAGTGTGAAGATTTATACTGTGGAACCCAACATATTAATTGGGGATACTAGTCAAGAAATTAAAATTAAAATAATTTTTTATATAGAACTCAAATCTAACTAGTAATGAGAGTCTGAAAGTAGTCAAATTTACTGATAAATTTTATTTGTTTTTATCGTGTTTGGACTCATTTTAAAGAGAATAAAATTTTAAGCAACTTTTCTAAATAACTTTTTCATGTATTTTGTTTCATTTATTATTTTGAAAATTTCACTTAGACAATGAGTTTGCCTCCTCTTGGATGTGATTCATCTGGCAAGTCAAAATTCAGGCGCGAGGAGGCAGGTAGAGGGGCGTGGAGGCATGCAGCCTGGTCAGCAAGCCCTTTGTTTGTAGCATCGTGGGTGGTAGTGCAGTGTGCAACGGAGCACTGGGAAGGTATTGCGCCGCGGAACTACTTGTTAGTAGAGCGGTGGAATGTGTCCCCAATTAACATTTCCTTGTGTTTTGTCTATTTCATCTGATTTTTAAAAAATGCTGATGACCAGTATGGATAACCTTATTGGGTTGACTTTCAACATTTGAAACCTTTTAGTACAAATTTCCAAATGTCTTGGATCGTGCTGTATCACTCTGCCACATTGGAATAAGTCAAAGTGTTTGCCCAGGGATTGGTCAGTCGGGGTCAGTCGGAAAGTAGAAAGCTGACTGGCTGGCTGAGTGTGTACAGTCTGGATCAGTCTGAGTTCGTTGACGAGCACTGAAAGATGGTCGGCTGAGTGTTATTAGTCGGGCTGCAATGGCGGAGGCGAGAGGATGCAAGAAGCGCAAGCGAGGGAGACGGAGGACACAATGGTGTAGGAAGAGGGCTTCATTATAAGCTCTAATTTTTATATTATATTTTTTTATTGATCATATGACGTTGTGACTGCTCCTATATTCTCAAGCGAACACGTCTGAAACTTTTATAATTATTATTTTTTTGGTCTACGGAAAACAAACTGTAAACGTGAATTGTAAATACAGATTTCCAGGTTGAAATAAATAGTATGGAAAGAACGAAGTTTTCCTTTTATTAGAGCAAAGAGGAAAAAAAAAAAGGTAATCGTCATAACCACAGGTGTGTCCTATACCAAGATAACGTGAGTGAGTCTATTTAGCTTTCCTTAGTAGCTTCACCGGTAATTACAAAGAACCGTGCGATAAAGAAGACAGTACTGCCAGTCATCTCCCCTGAGAAGATCTGCTTCTCCGGCTGCCCAGAACAGAGACAGTTTCATTCGTCCGCCATGTCGGCATCTGAGGTGGCAGTCACGTCACATTATGCACGCAGAGGGTGCAGGAAGCTAGGCATAGATAGAGACATGCAAAATTTGCGTTATTTCTTGCCACCAGGCTAGACTCCAAATGTTATCTTTGAAAGAACTGTGCAATGGGAGTGCATGACTGGATTCAGTTTCTTGGACGTACTCCATTGCAAATTGAATGACTGTCAAAGAAAACCATAATATAAGCAGAGTATGCTTTAGTCAGCAAGATACATACACAACAAGAAATTCCAACATGGAATCGGGTCAAATAGAAACAAGGAACAAACAGATAATAAATGAAAATAATAACAAATAAAATAAAAAACCAAGTAACATGCGACACGATGAGATGAAACAAAAAACACAGCAAATATCAGACACGAACAGAAAAATAACAAAAAGACACAACAAATAGACGAAACAAAACACAGTAGTTTTCCAGACAGACAGTGTTACGACGTTTCGGGAACTGGAATCTGTTCCCGTCATCAGGTAGACACACAGGGATCAGGAACATGAGTGCAACTGATGAGGAGACTGGAAAAACCATGGGTTTATATAGGGTAAGCCCACTTATCCTGCTCAGCCAATGGGAGACGAGCTGTCTCCTGATTGGTCGCGCAGCATAGATTGACTCTGATTGGTTGTGATGGGTTGAGTGTGTGTTTTTGTTTTGTGCTGTAAAGTTGTTTCTTTCTTAAGCAATGGAATCCACATATTTTTTAATTCAATACTCTGTTGACTGAAAATATTGCTATTGCTAATAATAAAGGCTGATTCTTTGATTTTTCTTTTAATTTTGTCAGTTTCCTGTGTAAGTGGTTTCGAATCTTCCCAAAGAATTTTGTGGCTGTTTTCCCATGCATGTTCGGCCAGTCTAGATTTTAGGGTTTCGCCTTTCTTGCAATTGTTTTTATGTTCTTTGATACGTGTTGAAAGAGCTCTGCCAGTTTCTCCAATATACATATGACCACATTCGCAGGGTGTCTGATATACACAGATGTGAGTTTGTAATTTTTCAGTGGCTGGTTTTACCCTGGTGACCATACTTTTGATAGTAGATTTGGATCGGAATGCTGTTTGAAGTCCGTATTTGTTTCCCAGACGTCTTATTTTTTCTGGAAGGTCTCTAACATACGGAATAACTAGGGTTCCTGCTGGTTTTTCGGTTTCTGTGGGCTTAAGTATTCTGTCAGGTTTCATGTGCTGTTCGATGGTGTTTGCCGGGTAACCATTGGCTGCGAGATCTTTTTTTATTTGGTTGTGTTCTGTCAGTACAGATTTCTTGTTGGAACAAATAATCTCAGCTCGGTTAGCTAGTGTGTGTATTATACCAGTTTTTGTGCTTTTAGGGTGGTTGGAAGCAAAATGTAGGTATTGGCCTGTATGTGTAGGTTTCCTGTATACTTTAGTTTCCAGACTGCTGTTTTCCCTGCTAACTAGTACGTTCAGAAAAGGAATGGTGCCGTTAGTTTCTTTTTCATATGTAAACTGGATTGATGGCCTCAGTGAGTTTAGGAAGTTCACAAATTCCTCCAGGGTTTCAGGTCCATGTTGCCAGATAATGAAAGTGTCGTCTACGTAACGAAGCCAGATTTTTGGAGGGGTATTGCTTTTGCTAAGTACTTCATGCTCAAAGTTCTCCATGAATATGTTCACCATGAATGGTGAAAGTGAAGAGCCCATTGCCATGCCATCCGTTTGTAGAAACTGTCATTAAAATGAAAATCTGTCGTGGTGACACAAAGGGTAATCATTTCCATGATGGATGGAATTGGTATGGTTGTTCTGTCCTTTAGAGTTGGGTCAGCTTCCAACTTGGCCTTGACAATGTTGAGAGTTTCAGTCACAGGTACATTAGTGAAAAGGCTTTGGACATCGAAACTCACTAGGACGTCAGTGTTTTCTATTTTCAAAGTTTTGGCTATGGATATGAAATGACTAGAGTCTTTGACAAAAGTTTGTGTCTGGCCTGCGAGAGGTGCAACAATTTTCAGGAGATATTTTGATAGTTTTTGGCATGGAGCATTGCAGCAGCTGATGATCGGGCGCAGAGGCATGTCGGGCTTATGGATTTTTGGAAGACCATATATGTGGGGTGATCTACTGCTGTGTGGCATCAGTTATGATCTTGTTTTATCTGGGATGTGGCTTTGATGTTTTTTCAAAGTTTGATATACTTTCCGCTCAATGCTGGCAGTGGGGTTTTTTTCAAGACGTGTGTATTGTTCAGTAGTGATCAGGTCTGTGATTTTTTTGTCATAGTCAGATTTATCGAGTACTACAGTAGCACGACCCTTGTCTGCCGGAAGGATTACAATGTCAGGGTCGGATTTCAGAGTTTTGATGACTTTGAGTTCATCGGAAGAGACATTTGGTTTTGATGAGCCAGCTGAGGTAATCGCTGTGCGCACAGTCCAGCGAAATTCGTCTTGTTTAGCTGCAGGGAGTTTGTATATTGCGCTCTTGACGGATGAAACTATGTCAAGGACAGGAATGTGTCGTGGAGCAATGCAGAAATTGAGGCCTTTTTGCAAAACACTTTCCTCGCAGTTGGACAAGTTTCTTTAGGATGCATTATAGTCCATCTCACGTAAGAATTCCATTTTTTGACAGTTATGCTCACATTCATTTTTACTGCTGTTGCCATGGAATAAGCAGTGTTTTCCTCTGCCACAAGTGATTTTTGCACAAACACACTCAACTAGTTTTCAGACTGCATTACATCAAAATAGAAAGTATTTTTCTGTGGAAATTTGTGCATGTTATTGTCTTCAGAACTGTCAAAAAAAGGAATTCTTATGTGAGACAGACTATAATGACTGTGTTAATACTTTTTGGTGTGGAGTGGGTTTTTGTGTTCACAGTACTGGTAAGTTTGGAAAATTTATCTTTTTGCCTTTCTTTGCACCTAACAGATTTTTTCTGGACAAGATTCGTGATAGACTGATATATGCAATTAAAATCTTTTGTACTGAAGATGGACTGTATTTCAAGCTGTATTGTAGATATTTCATTGCTCAGTTGTGATTTTTGACAGTGATAGACAGAAATTCTTTCTTTCAGCAGCTTTTGACTGGCTTTCAGGGCTATTTTTTGAGCCTGTTTGCTGTTCACAGGAGATTTGACAGTAAGACCCTTCGGAATTACCCCCTCACTGCAGCATTTACAAAGAAAAGTCAAATTGTTGGAGCAACGAGATAGATCAATCATTTTCTTTTCCAGTTTCCTCAGAGAAATATGCATACCGGGTCCATACCGGGCATTGATATGATCTTTGAAAGAACTGTGCAATGGGAGTGCATGACTGGATTCAGTTTCTTGGACGTACTCCATTGCAAATTGTGTATGTATCTTGCTGACTAAAGCATACTCTGCTTAGATTATGGTTTTCTTTTATTTGTTTAGTTTTCTTTGGCAGTCATTCAATTTGCAATGGAGTGCGTCCAAGAAACCGAATCCAGTTAGACTCCAAATGGTTATATACTCGTCCAACTTCTCCTACAGGCCAAAAATGTCTTGGTCTGCCGGGTAAAATGCATCTGTCCAATAATCAAAAGTTGCAGGTTTGAGCAACCAACATGCTGTAAAGCGGTCATACACGTAGCTGACATCATATAGAGGCTACGGCCAGTGTAATCTTATACTGTAATTGTGTATATATAAAACTACCAACTCTAGTCTGTTACCAAATAATAACACGAATTTTGCAGGTCCCTAGGCATAGGTAAGCCTACAAGGTGGCAGTAAATGAGAATAAAAAAAGGGGAAATGAGATGCTTCATGACTTCCCTTGGCTCAGTGTTGCACAAGCCACCTGACTCGCATACCACAACTGTGTTCTAACAAACGTTTTAAGAGGTTTTTTTGCGGCTGCAGCTTACTCATCATCACCATCATCTGATGTTGCTTCCAGCCTGTGGCTGGGTTAGTGGGTTAGTCTGATAAAACACCTCCATCTTCCTCTGTTCAGTCACCACTCTTCCTCTACCATTGTCTCCCAGTCTGCTCCTCTTCTCACTCCCTCGTTCAACTGTTTCTCTCATCTCTTCCTCTGTATTTCCTTACGTCTTCTTCCATTGCACTGTTCTTCAGCTTGTTTCTCAGCAACATCTCACTGCTCACTTTGTTTATATGCACAAACCACCTCGTTCGTGTTCATTCTACAATGTCTGGGATCCCTTGGACCTGAACTCTTTCTCGTACCACTTCAATCCTCAACTTGTCTTGATGCCTGTCGGTGGTAAGTATGTATGGTTGTCTATCTGACTGTGTCTCTGTTTTGCCTCTGGGAGCAGAATGTGCATGGCTCCACGAACAGGATCTTTGGTACGGGATGTGTTCCTTGGAATTCTAGTAACTTGGTTGGGTGACCTCAGTTAGTGGTGTGCATGTCGGGAACAGCAGGGCCCTGCCCATCGGGTCTCCTACCCTGGGTCATAGCTACCAGCTCCTATACTGTCTTCCTGCCCTTTTTCGGTACATAAGGGCACGAAAGGATTAACGAAAGAGAGGCTTTCTCGTCTAGATACCAAAATGGAGATAGAAAAGTTGCGGAACACTAAGGGTTATCTGCTAGGTCTTGGTAAAAATTCCTGGGGGCAGCTCCCAGGGTGCCTATTCTATTACACCCTGGCACCAGCCGTTGGGAAGGGGAGGCATATCGGTGCCCTCTGCCCCCTGTGATCGAAGTCACTTATAAGCCGTCAACTATCCCAGTAGGTCGGCTGTGGGATTACACGAGGGGTGTATTGGTGCTCTCCGCCGCTGCGATCGGATGATGCCGATTGGAGGCATCTGCGAACTAACCATTGATGCAATTCCCCTACGCTATTGGGATGGCCAAAAGGGCTGAGAAAGTCAGTCTCTTCTTGTAGTGATTTATAAAGAGAGACAAAGGCCGCTAGGCAACTAACTACATATACAAATTAGAGAACCACAGTACTCACATGGTACCGTGGGGCTTGATTGTAATGGTACCAGCGTAATCTTTCGGTTTCACCATCCAAGTACTGACCAAGCAGAATATCTCCACGGCATCACATGCGGCGGCAAGGTCTCTTATCTCAGGGTTCAATATTTGTTGTAGGTTCGAGAACTCGTGGATGGATAATAATACTCGTTAATTGATGCAACTATGTACTAATGAGCAGCCACATTTCACAATTTCAGTTACTTCAGATTACGAGTACTTGTGTTTCTCTAATTTGTATATGTAATTTGTCTCTTCTTGTGACAGTCATCATACTATAGCAAACTTCAAGCCCACCACCTCCAGCTGTGGCTTACTGATTTATTTTAATCACTGCTGCACCTTAACAAACATATTACAGTAAAATCTGACCAAAACGGGACTCAATGGAAACCAGCAATTTTTCCCCGTTTCTGCAGGTTTCCTTTTTATTCAAGTGAAATAGCAGGAAAGAAATTTTTTAAATAGTAAAACGCACATTACGAAAGTTTGTGATCTTAATGACCTAGAACCTAGATCAACAAAATTATAAAACATTTTAATTTACAATTACTAAATACTATTCTGTACAGGTGTGTAAGCCACATCTTTTACATTACTATATACGTAAGTAGAGTCTTCGTTTGCTGGCTTGATGACCTCACATTTATTCATTTAACTTGTCCTGCTGTCCTCTTAAACCAGCTCTTCAAGAATTTTGTCTTTATTTTTTACTCGGTCACATATCTGTGTTTTCCCGCAACTAAAGCGCACCACTAAATGTTTTGGAGGCACTTTTTCTTATTCGTATGCTTCTATCACTTTTACTTTCTCACTATGGGAAAGAGTTTTATGCTTCGGCATTTCACATGCTAGAATTTAGGACAGAACTTGAAACCAAATGGATTCAACCCCAACAAAAAAACGTCCATTACAGTTGCCTAAGTCACTTAAATGTATTTAGCAGTTGGGCAGTGTAGTGGCATGTCACGGGAAAACCTTTTTTACCCCAAAACCGTTGTACTTATTCTTATTGTTGATATCTAGGAAAAGAACATCCACTTGAAACTACAGATGCCACGTTTTGAAAATTCAATATGCTTGTTAGAAACATGGTTTTGGGGCTTATGAAAATGGCAAAAAACAGCTTTTTTTAGACTGCTGTAAGTCCGAAAATACGACCTAAATCCGTAAATTGCAACAAAAGGTCCCTGCATTGGTCTTTACTTCATACTACGTAAAAATACAATTTTAGGGTCCCTACTTAAAGTTCCATAGGAATAAGAGTTCTACAACAATATTGCACGCCAGTTTAGCTGCTGCGAATAGAGACCACGTGCCTATCGTCGAGAGTGGTGGGTGCTCTGGCTCTTATCACTCCGCTGTTACCGCACATCAAACACGGAGATCTCAAACCGGTACATAATACTCTTAACAAATCATACAAGTGATGCATGTCTATTGTTTGTCAGGACTAGACAATTGACAGCACGAAAAAATGTACAAGACAATGCGTTTGTAACCTTTACTTGTTTATCACGTTTTCGAGCCAGAGAGTTAATCTAGAATAATATATGTACACATGCAAGTTATGCAATATTTAATCTCTTTGTCGGCAAAACTGAATTAATAAAATTTAGAAAACAAAACATAGCCTACAGGAAATGGAAGCTGTGCGACACCTAAACAGCTATGCGATCTATTTCAAGTTCAGTGTCGCTGCTGGCTTGTAGGCATCATATGCCTAATGATATGCGCAGGTAAACGCAATGCTGACGAGATTCTCTTTCATATTATTACGGTATTTATCTATTGAAAATTTAACTATACGGTTTCTTTATTGCGCCAGATTCGGCCATCTGCTTCTGATATTTCAGATATCTGAAACACAGTTGCCAAGCTGTCTATAAACGAACAGAAAGAAAGCAGCGTATACTGTATTTAAATACAGTGAACTTTTACTTTTTTATGTAACTCGCGCCATACATCCGACAAGAATAGTTTTTTCTAATCAAACTCATGTCCATAGTATGTATGTGATTATGCGAGCAACAAAATATTTCCTCTGATTCCCATTCTAAAATAGTCTGTTTCCGCAGTACGGAGGTTTCCGTTTTACGCAGGTTGTAATATTATTACAGTAAATGTAACGGGACCGTAATTTTTTTCCCGTTTGTACAGTAACCTTTGCTTGAATATTTAACGTTATTTTATTTCAATATAAACTTATTTTTGAGGATCAATTATTTTATCATAGTTGCATTGTTGTTGTAGTAGACGATATCGTAGTTATGAGGCTCAGCATTATTATATGTCTCGCCTTATAAGTATGCTATCCCAATCTTCTTCGAGTATTAAAAACCTCTCAACTGATTAGTTCAGAATTCCATAAATTTGTTCTCCAGAAACAATATTTTAAATAGGGTTTATAATTTATGCATATCAGCAGTGCTCTGAATTGTTATTAAGTTGTAAATTAACTTTGCTAATACATACAACATGGTACCAAGAACCAGCTATCTATTTTGGAACATAAGTAGTGAAATACTGAAGAGATCAATCCCTGCTATTTTTCTTATTAACATCACTACTTCAAAAAATTATCCACTACCAGCATATTTTTAATTCAACCTGGACTTACACAGTTAAAGCAGTTATACATAACACACAAATTCAGCCACGACTAAATTACTGCATCATAGAACACTATACTGGATATACACTAAAGTCCAAGAAATAGACATGAAAGTGTCACCTTGAGCTCACGGTACTCCTTCCGCCATGGCTGCGACATGAGGTTGGCGGCGTACGCACCAATGGCGTTCCAGGCCGAGGCAGCTTTGTAGCCACTGAAGTCATCCTTGGTGGTGGCGCTCGTGTGCAGGACATCGGCTGTCTCTGTGAAGCTGAACTTCTGACTGTGGGGCACCAGACAGAGGAACTCCTTGATACAACCTAGAACATTGCATGCCACACACGTCAGAATACGAACGGAAGTTATGTACATCTGATATCAACTGCATTTAAGAATGAACTGGGGCGTAACTCATGGCAACTATTATTTTATTCAAACCTAAACACAGTTGTTTACACGTTATGTCCCCCAAGGATCATGGCATATATGGTACAGTATAACCGTGATTATACAAGACAGTTATCTGAGTTTCTGCATTATCAGAAGTGAGTACAAAAAATAACCCCAGATCAAACACAAACCTTCTAACTTGCTTCTCTGATCTATTTTTTCCAAGCTCTCGCCTGTATGCAAGTAGCTCAGGTGTAGCTTGTCGATTTGCTTCGACAGCTCCTCCAAGCGATTACACATCAATAGGTCAGCCATCTCGTATGTCAACATTCAGCTCCACAGCTGAAAAAATTACACAAACCATTAGACAGGACATAAGAACAGGACTAACAGGCCCACCCCCCATCCAACATGGACTAATGCAGCCATAAGATTACTTTCATCAAATATTGACACAATATTCGTGAGAAAAAGGCAAGACATGTTCGATCCTAGCTCCCACCCGTAGCTGCGTTGTTCATTCCACAGTAACACATTGCTCTTTGGGTAGTTTTCGTTCTGCATGTTGTAATACTTAATGATATAAGACTGCAGAATTTAAGTAAGTAATTTCAGAAGTTTAACTATAAATGATTAGTAGTTTGTGTAGGCCTAGTATTTTTGTTTCTTTCTTATGAAAATAATAAACTCAGGTCCGTAATACAACAATAAAATAAATATTTTTGTTTAATGAAGTGTAACAATAAGAATAATTTATTGGTGACTTTATCATTTGTGTAACAACAATTCGTAATATTAAAATAAGATAAAGTCAGTCTAAAATTTTAAACGCTGTAGTTTCCCAAACTGTCCTACTATATTTGGTGTACCGTAAAACGGGGTAAATAGGATCAAAATTTGTAACAAATTTCTCGCCAAAACTTATCTTTTTAAAAATTTGGGCCTACGTTCCAGTCAAACTACTAGTCAACAACATTAACTTTCCTATCAAGAAAAAAAAGTTTCTAAAGCAAATATTGTACTCATAACTTTGTTCTAAATCTTTTGAACCTATTCACCCCATTTTACATTAGGTACATATGTATATACATGCATACATTCCAGCATATAGAGTGAGTCTGAAAGACATTGACAAACGCAAGCAAGAAATTCCTTACGAAAATATAACACCAAAACGTAAGAAACACTTTTAGGCAAAACAGTTTATTAAGAGGAGTCAGACAGCAAAAAATTTAATTTTTGACATTATTTTCTTTGTCAATCTTAAATTACATAACATTTGGTCTTTTCTGAATTAAATTTTATATTACTATTTGTGAATCTAATTTCCAAGTTTACTTTTTACTATCAGAAGATGCAGCTGCATTTACAAAAAAAAAAAATCATTTAGACACATTTTTTTTACCTAAAATAATATTTTGGTTTCTGCGAACAAATCAGTATGTTTGCTACTGTAAAATTCATATACTAATTTTTCTTTTTTTGTTATTCACAGTTGCAGTTGCTGTCATCACTATGATGCATTTTTTTTTCCTAAGAGACACTTTTCTAAGACAATGCTTTTAAGGGACCTGTGCGCCCCCAAATTCGGGTTTTAAAATGCCTTACACCAAGTCAAATATTTTATAAATTAGTGACTTAGGCCTATCTATAAATCTGAAAATGTAACATCATCCCTATTTGCTGGTGAATCAGGGGTAGCAATCTGTGTTAGCACAAAACTTTTTAACGAGCAATTGTAGGAGATTTCAGGTTAAAATTATTAATCACCACATCTAAATTAACAAAAACAGGTCTCTTATCTGAACACCTTTGGTGAACTCTGTTTTGAGAAATCCATGGCGACATTATTATTTTACTTCATAAGCAGTCTATTTATAGACAGTATGTAATTACAAATAGTATTATTGTGGACATACACCTGACATCTGCTCGTGAAACGTCGTGAAAAGTCGGCCTTTGGAAATCTACTGTGTTCTTTTGTGTCTTCACCGTTGTGTGTTGTCTGTGACGTCACCATTGTTATCCTGTCTTGTGTCCATTATTGTATTCGTTCAAGTACTGTCTGTGCTGTCTTAAATGTGATGTCCTGAGTTTTACACATTATATTGTTTTGTAATTCAACTTTTATTTTTGGTTGTTTATCATTGTTTTTTTCCTTTACTTGTCATTGTCTAATTCCTTATGGGATTCTCCATGTTCTGTTGTTTTGGTTTATGGATGTCGACTGCAGCCAACTCGGCTTGTTTTCTATTTTTTCGTATTTCGTTTGTTTTTCTTAGAATCTTTCTAAGGTTTCTGGAACGACATAATGTTGCAATGGCGTATGTCCACAATAATACAATTTGTCATTCTGTCCCATTGCAAGAAACATTCAAAGCCATTAGTATGTAATTACTTATATTTTAAAACTTCCTACTCTATATAGCCTAAGAATACATATTTTCAAGGACTAAGACATATATGATTTTATTCAAGTGTAAATTAACTATACTTAGGGTATTATCGACTGACGGTTGGTTGAAAACTTGGTAAAACACTTTTCCTGTGAAAGTTAGTTTAGATAAGTTTAAAATGTCTATGATTTCTGTGTGCTGACTCCAACAATAGATATTTGTTTATAGATTTCATTAACTCGTAAAGGGAGAAGTGTGGCACTGCTGGGGAGGGTTGAAGGGCACAGACAGGAAGGTGAAGTAAAGGAGTGCAGTACATGATGGTAGGAGCCCATTTTTAAGTATGCGGAAGCAGTCTGGGACCCATACATAGGCGAGGACATAGTGGAGATTGAAAATGTGCTGAGATGGGCGACTAGATGGCTTCCAAATAAGTGGAGGACACTGGGAAAGAAAAAGTAAGAATACAGACCATCAGTAATTGTAAGATCTTTGGGGTGGAGCACACTACAAGAGATGAGGAAAGTAGAGTGACTGGTACGATGTTCAAGATGGTGATACGCAAAACTGAAAAAAAGTTCACAAATATTTTCAAGGGAAAGGAAAGATCAACTGTGTAACTACAGAAGACTTGAAAGAGGACTGAGAGTAAAAAAACATCAAGATGACTTGAACAGTAAAGGAGTGGAATGGGTTGGAGGTAAATGTGATGAAGGTTATAGCAGCAAATGAATTTAAGTAAAAGTTCGGGAGGGGGAGACTGTACGAGAGTTTCTTTGCCAATTGGCGGCAGCCCTATCCCATGTAAGTAAATACTGTTAAATTATTTCAATTAATTTTTGTTCACATTTACATCGGCGGTAGGGATTATAAAAATCCAAATCCCAGTTTCTAAAGCAGTGATTTTTTCAAGATAATTCGGAAAATAAGTACTGCAGATTACAAAATCCTCTATAGTAAAACTTTCCTCTTTACTTTTGTAAAGAGAAGTTAAAATAAATGCTATCAAAATTAGTACAACGGAACGTTACTCGAGTGTTACTTACATGCGTCTATTTGATTGGGTATAAGAACTGAAATAAAAATATAAACATTTTTACTCTCGCTTTCTCATTGTAGATAAACAAACACAAATGATAGTTAATCCCATTCAGCTAAATACTTTTCCTCATATTTTTCTGCGCTGCAACAGCACCAAATATATTTGGCAGCAGTGCATAATATTATTTTTTAATACGTGCAGTGAAACCACTACCGTAGACAAAAATTACAGCAAGTGCTGCCAGCCTCTTTTTCTACTGTATCAGATTAATGGTCCACTCTAGATATTTTTAAATTTTTGTATAATCATAACATTGATAAAACTGTATAATTAATTTGTCTGAAGTAGAATTTTATATAGCCTAACTGCTATCCTACAAGCAAAATTAATGAAAACTTCCATAAATCATCCGAAAGTGTATAAATTCAATACACCGTAATTTACATCACATTGTTAGAAGCAAAGGGAACACGCCTCTTGGATCATAGAGGAAGTAAACTTGTACGTGGCTCATGTGGCTCTTTCCATTGAATTGTTTTGAAACTTCTCGGCTTTAAAGTGTGTGACATCTAATGTGCTGGTACTCTATGCCGTAATTTATTGCTTTGTAGAATCAGCTGTGAAAGTGTATTGTGATTTAGAAGTGGGTTATTGTAAATTTGTAGTCACACAGGCGATGATGTACTACGTGACTGAGAAACATATCAAGATGTGAGTAGCGCCTGTAATGTTTTTAATAATAAAGTTCGCGTGCGTACAAGTTTCATTAGTGGGGTGAGAGCAGATTTAACTAAACCGGTACGTTTGACAACTTGTGTGTTGTGGAAACATTTCTGGAATGCGAAATGGATATCGCCGTTTAATATGAGCTGTAAACGACCTCGTAATATGTTGACGAGATTCCACCCGTACCACGGCGGCAACATCAAACTATTCGACGACAGCACGGTGGCGTACCGGAGAACGAGCTTCGCGGACGCGCTTACGTTCAGCGAGAAGCCGCTGCTACCGGGAGAGATATTCTTGCTGGAGATAGAAAAGAATGAGAGAGGCTGGAGTGGCCACATGCGACTAGGGCTGACTTTGCTGGACCCGGAGACTGCGGCCGTAGGCGAGGGTTGCCTTCCCCAGTACGCGCTGCCCGACCTCACCAACATGGGCACGTCGTGGATCTTCGCCATCACCAAGTCGCACAACAACACCTACGAGTACTCCCCGCACCTGAAGGGTGCCTCCCTACCCGGCCTGTCCGAGGACGAGCCCACCATCCGCACGTCTCGCGGGTCCGTGCCCCGCAGTCTGCTGCGCCCCACGGTATCCAACCCTAACGAGGATATCCTGCCCACGGACGTGGGCAGTCGCATCGGCGTCGTGTACTTCCCGCTGCGCGGCAGGGGCAGTGACGACAACCTTGCGGAAATGCACTTCATAATAAACGGTGTGGACCAGGGACCCTGCACCAAAGAGATTCCCTACAGAGAAGGCCCTCTTCATGCTGTTGTCGATGTGTACGGCACTACCAAGCAAGTGAGGATAGTGCAGCTCTATGGAGGTAAGAATACTTCTTTGGTAGGCTAATTGTTCTGTAAAATAGCAAAATATTTTGAAACATAAAGGTGCATCAGAGGGTTGTGGTTTCTGTAGGTACATGGCAAAATTAATAGCCTTACACATATTATTTACGTAAAGCTAAAGAATAAATTTATTAGTCATTTACATAAACTAGAATAAAATCCATCATGTTTTAGATGTGTGTTAATTCACACAATTGTCCGTAAAACAGTAGGTTACACATGGCCAATTCTGATGTTGAAACTATTGAGCTTACCTTTATCTTAAAGCTAATGACCTTCCTCTTTATCTCCATTGGTGCAAATTTTTTATGAAGTTCTTTAAGCCACTGTGGTTTATAGTGCATAACTCGTCAATAGCAGATTATTTAAATCAGAAATAACATGAATAAAAACAACGCTACTAAATAATTAGATGATTTATACCACTAAGAATCTCAGCCTTTAAACATGTTCAAGGTAACATTAATATGTTATCACCTGTGTCGTGCAAAAAAAATATATTTTTTTTTTGTAGCTTTACACATTTACATGTGCAGTTACTGTTTTATCTTTTTACAGTGCCATCTTTGCAGAGTGTGTGCAGAGAAGCCATTCTACAACACATCACGAAAACTTCAGTTTCAGCTCTCCCGTTACCAAGGGTCCTGAAGGAATATCTGATGTATCAGTCCTAAAATTGTTGCATAGTGTTGTGTATTTTTATGTGTCCTTTAAGTGCTGTGAACTCATATTTATTTTGATAATAATGTGATGAGGATAAACTTAACTGTTTTAACAGGTAATATTCACTTTAGCAGTGCAAGGAATAAGTGGTTACGTACATATTACATTCAAACGGTCTTGTACCATATTTGTTTTCATCAAAAAGTTTTTTTAAAAAATAATTGTAAAGCTAAATTTTTTGTTCCATAATTAGTGGTGCATTTACTTGTAGCGGTAAACTGAATCGTTCCACTTTCACTTGGTATAGCCAAAAGCTTGCATATGTTAAGGGTACTGCCTGCCTCGGAGCTCTGGCAGGAGCAAAGATTGAGAATAGTTATTATATTAAGTGGGGCTTAGTCACACGTCAAACCTACTATTTGCCCACCAACTGATTTTTTTTTCATTCATCTTGGTGCCTAGTCTGTACACAGGATGTCAACTAGGTCACAATTTCTGAAAAAGGTTACGAAAGTCCCAAAAACGTTGTTAATTTGAAGTATATTTTGGTATGTCACAAAAATGTTGTCCAGGTGTTTGATTCTTGTCGAGTCATTTGTCAGACATGCATGTTTACACTACTAGTATTTCTCGTGCACTGTGCATGTAAAATAAATAATTAGTTTGTATATTAATCATAGTCATCATCGTAAAAACAACTTAAATTTAGGTTTGTATTGGTTACACATCTAAAAATTGCAATAATAACAGTGTGGATTGAATGCCACAAGACTCGGCAGCCATTGGTAGTATAATAAAACAAACAAAATGGCCATGTTTTACATGCTATCGACAATTGGTGGAAGCATAATGGAAACTGTCTGCAGTATTGTGCTTGTTAAAAAAAGTTATTAATTAATTATGTTTGAACCGTTTTTCAAGAAAAAGTCACTAAATTTTATGTTTACACTCTAGTAGACACCCTGGTACAGTATAAGTTTGCCTGATTTTTTCATTTTGTTTTTAAGAAATGAGTTTGTAAACAGGATCGTAGCAATATTTTTTCCAGGAAATAAGAATGGTGAAGGTCAACACAAAGTCGTATGGAACTTCAAATCTTTCTGATTTCCTCTATTTGCTGCTGCCAGGCATCATTCTCAGAGGATAAATGTCAAAATCAGGTAAACTTGTATTGGGTGTTTTAGGCTGTTTTTTTAGTACCTTTAAAACCGTGAACAAATGCTGTTATGGTAAATCACCTGGAATTCGATACGTTAAGGACATTTCTTGTTTATAAAAAGTCTGAAAAGCAGAATAGTTGCTAACACTGAGAAATCGACGTACAGGACAAATTTCCTAACCTCCCTTGTTGTCTAGAAAAGTATAGGAATAAAATTTAGCATTTTTAAAAAAATATCTATTTTTAAAATAGCCAGTGCAAATAACCTTATGTCTGATAGCCAAAAATACTAAATTCCTAGTTGTGATACCGTGGTTTGTATTCCCTGATTCAATGGTATACGTATATAAATTCTGCAAAAATTCAGTCAGTATTTCGAGAACGTCTATAATGTGTAACATAACTCTTAGGACTTTCGTTAAGGTTATTTAATTGTAATAATGTACAGTAAAACCTCTCTGTAAAGACCCCTCATGGTTCCCTAGAATAGAGTCTTTATAAAGGGGTTTAATTGTACAGTAAAGCCTGTATTTTAAAATCCCACAGTTCGTGAGAAAAGGGTTGTTATAGAGAGGTGGTTGTTATAAAGGGGTTTCATTGTTTTAAAACAACATTTAAAAAACAACACTTTATGTAACATACCTTAATAAAAAAAACAAAATTTTAATTCCTTTGGCTAAACAAAAATATTAAAAGTAAGAACAATTTTTTAATGTATAAAATGTACATTTTAATCAAAATATATTTAATACACATTTTGCAAACATTACGTATACACTATCAAATCGAGGGAAATAAGGTTACGTTCATATTCCTTAATTTGATAACCCCTTTAAATATTTACTGAAGAATCACATATTGCTCAATAGAAAGTTTTAGAAGTGAACTTACTTGCTTCAATCTTACTATAAATGGGGATTCTTCTCAGAAATAGCATTCAACATAAAGAACGGTTTGCTATGTTAAAAAAAAAAGGATGCAAGACCTGTCAACTGCTGCACACAAAAGCACAGAGTCCATAGATAACTATGCACTAGAGAATGTAATGTACTCAAGTAGTATTTTTTCACCATTTTTAAACGTTAGCTGTCGAATTCTGGATGGTTTGCCTCAAGTCTCGGTTGTCACCATATTGGGTGATATTATTTTTCACTTTTTATGAGATCTGAGAAGAAATATGTGGAATTTTAAAAATTCAGTTTACTTTGTGCAGTACTACAAGCATTTCAGTTTTTTTAAAATGTGTATTTAGATCCCATTCAGTTATTCAAATTAAAAGAATTTAAAAAAAATAATTGCCAACCGAATTATGGCTTAAACATAATATAAAAGTTCAAAAGTGATGCTTGTGACGTAGCACAAGGTAAATAGAATTTGCGGTGTAAGCGCAAATTCCACAATTTGCTTCTCAGAATTTCGTAGAGGCGAAAAATTAAATAATCAATTTTGGTGACTCAGCCTTAAGTATTTACATTCCTAAAAAACACTCAAAAACACATCATGACTACATCTTATTAACATTTACGTTCTTGTAGCAATATTTTTTCTTATGTCAATGCAGAAAATGGTTATTAGCATTTTTTATCTTATTTTAAAAAAATGATCGTAGGTTCCAGCCAAGGCTCATTCTTGGGACAGTACATTTTAACATGGCAGTTGGAAATACATGTACAAATGTGTGACAGCACATGAGGCAGTTCCAATTTAAGTACAGTTAGCTGTCAGAAAATTATGGCAAAAAATGATCATATCAGGGTTAACAGAAGATACATAAACATTACAGGTCATATTAGAATTACTTGTTAGAAAAAGTTATAGCTATAGCGTTACATAACGTCACCTGGGAGCTGAATATCTAATAGGTTGTAAATCATAACAAAACTTTAACATTAAGTAAAAAAGAAACAAATTGATAATTCACAGCTGCAGAAAGACAAAAGGGATAAATTAAATATTACATTAGAAATATAAAGATGTATTAGAATTAAAATAATACAATTATAAATACTAATGTGTTACAATATCTCAGCTACGGGCGTGTATTAAGGTACTGATCCCGAAGACTTTTTTGAGGTAATTTTTTACACATTTACAGTTTCTTATATTATTGGATAGCAAGATATAACTAGAGCCACGATTTTATGGCGAAAAGATGTTTGCAACATTTGGTTTCATTGTGTTATGTGCACATCTATGGCTCTGCTACATCGTCTGTGATTGGATGATTTTGCTGTCACTTGCCTTGGCAAATTACAGACGTACGGAGTCACAATAATCTTGTTCTGATTGGTGCAGAGAGGTGTGTCTGAACATACACTCTGCCAATAACCATGAAGCAAAGCTGCCAGTGTGCACGAGAAACACTGAAACAAAGTGGGGCTAGTATCTTTTTGCAACAAAATGGTTATAACTATATGTTGTAATTGCATCATGAAACAAACTTTTTTTACCATAGTTAATGGATTTGTTGTGACTGATACGAACGTTGTTTACACTTCTTGTGGTGTACTTGTGTATTTCATTGTTTAATGTAAAAGTTTAAATTGCTATGGACCTGATTTTTTATATTATGAATACACAGTACAGAAGGCAATATAATTGAAGGTTTTAAGGGTAGTAAATTTGCTGTAAATGTCTTTTTCGTGTGTTCTATGTGGAATGGCAAATAAATACCTTAGAGCGCAATTTTGTGGCGTTCATAGGATGTGTATATGTTGCTGAGTAGCACACCATATAGTTACCATGTAGGAGAGGTGTGTTATACAGTAAAGACCCTGCTACATAGACACTGAATTGTCGGTCGGTGCCCAGTCGTTGCCATTCTGACATCTGATTGGAGAATGTGACATGACGTCAGTCGTCGTGTTGTTGGAGACGGCCAACTTTTGTCTTTCACTGGCAACTCTCTGACAATCCAAGACTTAACGGTCATTAGGTGGCCACCAGAATGTTCTGGTTAGCCATGTATATGTGTCACAGAAATTACGAGCAACTGTAAAATAAAAAATTTTTATTTGCTTGTACTACAATTCAGATAGAATTTGTTTTGAAATATTTACAGCATCATTTGCAACAAGATTTTGCAATTACAAAAAAAAAAATGAACGGCAATTGAGCTGCCATCTGTTACGTTGTACCTGAACTAGACTCTCATTGTAGACTGCAGCAAGGAGAAGAATGATGCCAACCCGACAGCGACAATCTCACTGTTTCAATGTAACATGACTTTAAAAAGTTGACAGAGCACCACTCATTACATATACATGTGCATGCCAGGGCTTTGGGACAGACAAATTCCTCAAGTATGTTTACTCTTTGTGTCAGCATGTCATCATAGTTGAAAAACGGTAGTTACAGAAAACCAAAGTTATACAAGACTTGTACTGTGTGGGAGTTTGTGTGGGAGTTGTTGTACAGGCTGGAACTGCGTGTTCGTTACTATAAAGTTTAAAAACTGTACATATATGGTCTACTATAAGTTACTAGTATTTTGTGTTTTCAAAGCGTAAGAGAACTATTTTCATGGCCATCATCCAACTAGGCTACCACAGTTTTTCTACTTAGTGTTCATGAAGTAATGCAGCGTTGCTGCGCGTGTGTGACACTGTGGATTTTGCCTGGGGTGTATAGATGGGAGTCGCGACATAATTCTGTCGCTGCGACAAACAGCGACACGAAAATCACAGTTTAAAATATCTGCGACTTTGTTGCTGTTGAATTTCGGTAACTAACTTTTTTTTTAATACCTTCGTCGATGATAGTTAAGATTACTCATTACGTAAAGAAGACGTGGTGAATCATTATGATGATATACCGATTTTACAATTATTGTGTAATTTTCTGATTTTACAATTATTGTGTATTTTTTTCTAAAATGTATAACAATCGTAAACATTATATGCTAGAACCGATAGAATAGCGTTACAGTCTTAAAATATATATACCTTATTTTTGAAATTTCTATTCTGCAAATCGTTATCCTTTAAATTTCTCTACAGTATAAGCATAAAATATTTTATTCATTGGTATCGGCATATTGTTTTAAATAAAATTCCATGTGTCGTTCAAACTTTAAATGTTATTAAGTTTTATGTTCGTGAACAAAAAAGGCAAACTAATACAAATTAATCACGTTTCAAAAGCATTGCTTCCTTCAAAATAACCAGAACATATTGTTTTGCGTGTCGTCACTATAGGCGACAACTTCTATGTCGCATGACGTACAGTTCCTCCTCGAAGAGCGACACACTGTCGCGTGTCCCACACGCCACTTGACCAGCTCCATCGTTCCCTGCCGCGACTCACGACGCATCAACTTGTAACTGCTGCGTTGTCGCAGCTAGGCTGTGTGAGCGACGGACTGATCGCTTGTCCCGGCAAACATCGTGCAGCGACAAGCTACAGCTGCGTCGTGACCTTGTGTCGCGGCATGGAGCGATGTAGCTGTTCAAGTGGCATGTCGCATATACGCTTGGCAGCGACAGTGTGTCGCTCTTCGAGGAGGATGGAGCAACGTGGGAAAGCTTGTCGCATGTCGCAGCTATTACGGGCGCGGCCCAGTGAGTCTGGCTCGTACAGAAGACTACGATGAAATGCTTAGCCGACTGTTGGTTGATTTTATTAGATTTTTAGATGCCAACAGCAATACAAATAATTTGAGAAATTCCTATAAATATTAATGTTCATACATATCACAAAATATTTCATTGAAATAAAATTCTATATCTTTACCCCAACGTACAACAAATTATGCAGGTAACCCTTTGTTCTCATCCAGTGATATTTATGGTAGAAGTACGTAAAATAAATCCATTTATAAATATTTTCGTGCTGAAATTCAATGACAGTTAATGTAAAGGCACGGCAAGCTTCTAATCTGCAGGAACTTAAGGTACGGGAAGAGGGTAACAGATGGCGACACAAGCGGTCGTAGGTATCGAAGATGCGGGAACAGCTTGTCTCTGTTTCGGCCCGGCCCTGCGACATTTAGACACGGTCACAGAAGCGACAAGCGACATGCCTTGTCGCAGAGACAAAATAGCTGCGACAGTATTTTTTCCCCATCCCTACTGGGGTGAATGTTCAGTATTTTGGGGACTTTCCAATAGTGAGTGCTGTAATCTGGTAGTGCTTCGTTGTGCATTGTTATAAAAATTATTTTGAACATGTATGCGGTTAGTCCTTATTTTTTAACTTTTCAGTTGTGGTTTTACGTCTCATCGACAGCAAGGCCGTAAAAGATGGTTACACACAACTATACACAAGGACAGGAACCGGGAAAGGAGTTGGCCATAGTCTATTTCAGGGAAACATTCAGCATTTGCCTGGAGTATTTTCTGGAAACCATTGAAAACCAGTCAGAAGGGCGACAGCAAGGAATCGAACTTGTTGGGCCTTCCCATTTGTGAGTCCAGCATTTTACAGTCACACCACATCACTCTTTTTTTTGTTTAAAAAAAAAGACTATTGTTTGTGCAGATGCTAGGATGCTCGCCTCCCACTTACGTAATCTGGCTTCAATTCCCATTGCGTTCCCATCGGCATATTAGAATTGTGCTGGAGCTTGCTATATTATTGAATGGTTTTCTGAGGGCTACAGTGTCCCATCCCATCTTTCACACACACCTCTTCATGCTGACACTTCTTCATACTCACCATTCACCTTATATCACCCACCAACGCTGAAATATTTGCTGTGAAGCAGTGACCAAAATCTCCTTACTTCACTTTCTTTTAAGAGACTGTATTGAAAGTAGTAGTGTGTGCTACCATGCTCACGAGGAGAAAGGACAGCTGTCAACTCAAGAAATAAAATATAATTGAGTTTCATTGTTAAAACTTTGACAATTTTAAAGCCCAGTGTAAGACTTTGTGGTGTAGTTAAAAGTTAGTATTAATGTAACGTCTGTATTATGTTACCCTGCAGAAACGTTTAAGAGTCAAATATTGATTCATTACTTTGGAAGATTTCAGAAGCCAGAATTAGCATACAATTGCTTGTGACATCGGAAATTCTATCAGTACATATTTTATGCTCGATGGAAGCAATGTAAATTCAAAACGGTAACACTACTTCCCCCTTGAAATAAAATAAAATTTACTCCATATCAGCATGTGACATTACCATATAACATTAAGAGTAAAGATGCTCACTCTTTAAGGTATTAATGTGCTGGGGGAGGGGTGTGTGAGTAATCTTAATTCGTCCTAGCCTGAACTTCATTTGGTATGACCATATTTCCTGAAATACAGCAATGCCTGTTCTTTCATAAAAATTATCAATAAATATGAATTTCGTTTCCCACATAATTTTTGGAAAGCTAAGCCTAATCTCGTAGCATTGGGGATTTAAGGGGGGGTGGAGGGGGCCACCCCCCCTAAGAACCTGTTGTGTGTTTTTTAATTGTGGTAATTTTTTAAAATATGTAAGCCTACAGAAAATTCATTGCAGATTTACAAATAAATATTTGTTAATAACATTCAGCCACGAAATTGGACTCACAAGTGCCTTAACACTCTTACAATATGTACATTTTGTGTTATAACTACAAATTTAAATAGGGTGCTAAACAATTTTTTCCCTTCTCTTAAGCTCTGTTTTACGTAAGCGAGATTCGTTCTTGCTCGAAAAGCACTGTGTGCTGTGCTGGCAGGAGGATACAGTTCCTGTTGTTTCTCTTGTGTGTAGTCCCTTTCGACCCTTTCTCAGCAGGAGGGCGAGTGTGTCAAATCGGAAAAAGACTGGTGAGATCAAGGCCCTGTTATAAAAAACTGCCCACAGCCTGGAGTTGTAAAGAGGAAAAAGGGGGGGGGGGGGGCGGATTACGAACTACAGCACCATGTCTTCACACACTCTCAGTCACTAGTGTGCTGTGAATGAGTGATTGTTTCAACTATATTTATTATAAAAGGTTTTACGTCATGTTTTAATGTTGAATACTAACTAGGAAGATAGAGAAAATAACCTGTTTACAAATTTTTAGTAAACTGCATAAACGTGAAGCAACAGGAGACGGTGATGCTGATACTGTGACACAGGTTCGTTTTTATTAGATTTCTTTATACGGTGAAAGCAGTTTAAGGTCGTTCTAGTGTGAAAAATTTCAAAATTTAATTTGTACGAAATAGCGTTATATATTATCAGCTGAAGAACAATATTTTAGCGTGCATAGTTTTCCCGTAACTACATGTCGAAGTCAAAATTTAGACGTTACGGGAACATATATCAGCGAAACCTTTATGAATAACAGTAGTTACATAATTAACACTGAACTATAATTAATGTCGCGGACTGTAGCTTACATTTAAAAAACACAGAACAACAAATTTTTGTATTTAAAGAAATCTAATAAAATAAAGGATTTTTACTAGACTTCCAGAATTGTTTTAAAAATACAACAGATTTTTTTATTCTTGTGTCCATAAACTTGTGCGAATAGCCATTGGCTCGTGACATTTAATTTTGGTATAATTTTTTTTTTTCAATAAAGCTGTCGGTTTTCATTGGGTGTATGTTCCTGTGACATGATGCTTTTGAATAAATGAGATTTTGGTTAGCACTTAACAGCTAGGTATTTTGTGCTTGTGATGGGTGACATGATATAAGTATGCCGCAGCACCAGAATGAAGGGTCGAAGTAACCGGAAGATCCCAGAGAAAATTCGTCAACCAGCAGATACAAATT
Source organism: Medauroidea extradentata (assembly GCA_003012365.1). Taxonomy (NCBI): domain Eukaryota; kingdom Metazoa; phylum Arthropoda; class Insecta; order Phasmatodea; family Phasmatidae; genus Medauroidea; species Medauroidea extradentata. The sequence goes on along the minus strand of PNEQ01000618.1, from coordinate 33,428 downwards.
TATTGCAAAATTTACCAGGTCACACGTTCATCAAGAGCTAACACAACCAAAAAGGTTTCGTTTAAGCAGAATCTTAAAATTGTTCTTAATTTGCGACGAACTAAAGTTTTGTGGTGTAAAGTGTGTGGAGTAATAGGAAGTCTGCAAGTTCAGTTTAAACCAGGTAGCAAACTCTCACTGTCCTCCCGTGGCATGATCGTTATTATGCAAGGTTTGTCGATTTTGCACTTATGATTATACGCCCGCTAGTCTGAGCAATCTGTAGCTAAATCATGTCGAAGGTTACCATGGCTCAGGGGTCTGCCGCAGTAACGTACAATGTTTTGCAATAATTTAATATAGCCGGTCCGAATACCGCAACTCGCAGGCGTCCTGACGCATAAACTGAAAACACCCGCCAGTGTACCTGGCCCGTCAATCTCTTGATTCAACACCGTCTCAGTAGAGGCGTCCGGCGCCTGAACTGACTCCCTGGGTTACCCCGGCCCGTCATTATCTGCGTGTCAACGCTGTCATCCACGGGCTCGAAAAATTTTGTCCCAAAATCTGTCAACAATCTAGTCATGCTCTTGTTTGGCGCCAACTTCCCTGTTGCTATAGGCATCCTGACAATGACGAAAAGAATTAATCGTCGCATGACATGTTTATTATTATATCTGTAATTTATGATAATTGCTTATAATTGATGGCTATTACTCTTATTAATTCGGGTGGTGACCACATGGCACGTCAGAATTTTTTATATCAGCACAAAGAATTTCCCATTACAAGCATAATTTTTCGTAAAAATATATATAACCATTTTTTGAAAGCAGTATATTCAAATTTTTGGCTTGGAAACTCCTGAAATAGTACCATTTTGCACTTACAAATCCAAATTTTTTTTAAATATCAGCACAAAGAATTTTTCTTTACAAGAATAATTTTTCGTAAAAATATATAACCAGTTTTTGAAAGCAGTATATTCAAATTTTTGGCTTGGAAACTCTTGAAATAGCACCATTTTGCACCTACATATCCAAATTTGTTTTATATCATCACAAAGAATATCCTTTATAAGCAAAATGATCAGTCACACTCTTGTTCCTGAACCCTGTGTCTACCTGATGACGGGAACAGATTCCAGTTCCCGAAACGCCGTAACACTGTCTGACTGGTAAACTACTGTGTTTTGTTTCGTCTCTTTATTGTGTCGTATGTCTTTTCTGTGTATGTCTGATATTGGTTGCGTTTTGTCTCGTGTCTTTGTTGTGTCTTTTTGTTATTTTTCTGTTTGTGTCTGATATCTACTGCTTTTTTTGTTTCGTCTCATTGTTGCGTCACATGTTACTTGGTTTTTATTTTATTTGTTATTATTTTCATGTATTATCGGTTTGTTCCTTGTTTTTATTTGACCCGATCCCATTTTGGAATTTCTTGTTGTGTATGTATCTTGCTGACTAGAGCATACTCTGCTTATTTTATGGTTTTGCTTTTATTTGTTTAGTTTTCTTTGACAGTCATTCAATTTGCAATGGAGTACGTCCAAGAAACTGAATCCAGTCATGCACTCCCATTACACAGTTCGTTCAAAGATCATATCAATATAGTTCCATCCCGGCAGGCTATTGTCATGATTTTGTAAAATTTGACTTTTAGAGTGAGTGAGTGAGGAGGTTTTGGTCAGCACTTAACATCTAGCTTTAAGCACTGGTTTGGGGGTGACAAGACACCAACAGTATAATTTATTAATCCGTGATATCTATTGAACCCTTTGAGAGTTGCTTTTGCTGCAAAATCATGATTACAGAAATACTCCAAATGTCATTTACAAACAGTAACATTGATTGTATGCATGCCTCTCCAAGCATTCTTGATCTGTTTCTGGTGGAAATTCAATGGCAGTGTCTTTATTGGCTTTTGAACCACATTTCACAAACATGTTGCAGAATAATGCCGAAGATGAGAATTTTTGTGATGTATTATATTGTTAGTCCAGCGGTATAGAGAATGAGGACATGGGTGAAGTGCTAACTGCCAGTCGACACATTCTAGCCATACTTAATGTACTATTTGTACGTGTGAATAACCCGCATTAAATTACACTCCAACCCCAGACCAAATTCTGTACAATTTCGCTAGTTCAACTGTCATAAAAAAAATGGTATCTTGATTCGAGGCAGAAGGATATCATGTTACAAATAGCTTAAAGTTGTTCTGAGTAAAAAAAAAAAAAAAATAGAATTTGAAAATAAAATCAGTTTTTTCTAATGTGATAGGTATATTTGGCCAAAGATAGATATCTTTGAAAATATTTTTGTTTACTAATAACAATATGCGTGAACTTAATGGACGACATGAAGTACACGCCCCCTGACGTCACCGCAGGGGAAAAGTACTGTGGAAAACAAAGCTTGTTTACAAACATGCTGATTTGTTAGTTGGTAATTGCAGAAAGCAAAAATGTTGCGCATTCATAGATTTGCAGGCAAGGGTAAAAAATATTAGTTTCAATTTCATGGTTAAGATGCGCAAATACATAAGATTAATGTTTACCTGAAAAAACTGCAAATTCCAAACAAATAATCCATTTTCTTGATGTACATCTCATCTGGGACATGTGAAGCCAAACAGTTAAATGAAGGTTATTTTCGGCTGCGGTATCCATGGAGATAGGAATTTTTTCCCACACCTGACTGAAGCTCCGCCTCTTTTCAAGTCGTCCGTTGGCTCATGCTGATGAACATTATGTGTATAAAATGTTTTTGGCTAAGCAATAAAATATGCATGCAGTTAAGGATGTCATAGATTCTCATGCAATATCCTACATTTTAAACCATGTGTGTCCTGTTCTACATTTCATTAAAAGCATCTGGTAACCCTGCTTATTAGATAATTAAAATTTTTTTTTGGTTACTGTATGAATGCCTACAGCTAAAATTTTGCCCTACGCAGGCCAATCTCACGACTTAACCTAACCACCACAAGGAACACAAAAATTAATTGGGAATTTGTTTATGACTTAGCAGACACAATCATTTTGACTGTGTAACATATTAAGTGAACTGTTTAAAGCATTTTACACATGGTTGTCTGTTTTGAACAAGGTGTACGCCTTCTTATTCAAGCCGACTAGCACTATATAACCAGCCAACTTCTATGCAAGTAGTGTGCATTCGAAGCCTTGCATTGTAGCTAGAATTGTTTACAGACTGTTGCGACCGACGCATCAGATGAGGTGATGTAGGTTGAAGTGCTCCGGATAGCTCAGTTTATGGTTAGTTAAATATAGATTTCTTCACGTCTCCCACCCATCAGCCAGGTTTAACTTTCATAGAGAAACTCTTAAATTCATCAATCGTTACATTTATTTCCAAAAGCTAGATTACATTCCACAACATCCAACATCGGTCACACATAGCTATTGCAGTTTGTCTTTAAATACAACTAACCTTTAGAGCTATCATGATTTTGCCATCAGGCTTATATGCTTAAAGTTCAAGCCAGTTATTTATTAGACATATTGATGAAGAACGAAGAAAAAAAAAAGCAAACTCAAACTACTGAAACAGTTGTGTACTCCAGCTAATTTTACATGTACAGTTTAAAAATTCATAACACTTATGGGTTGTGGCTGTGTTGGAGCAAAGCTAGTGAAACTTGCAATGAAACAACTAGAGCCGTTTGCAGTTGTGAAAGTGGGAAATTAACACACATTTATTAGTTTCTGTGTATAGAGGTGGACATAATGTATTTATGTGGATCACTTCATTGCTGGGTAGCTTTTACTGGATCATATATTTTAGTGCAGTTTTTTTTTGTTTGAATAATGTACTTCAATGTAGTTAATCATTGTAATGGTTTTCGCTGTCTCGCTTCAAAAAATAACTACAGGCATCAAATTGCATTTTTGTATGGGTAATGAATAGAGTGAGCATATTGCCCATAGATGCAGAATTTAATTGTGATGATTTGAGAGAATGGAAGTACTTGATATTTATCTGAAATGAACTCGACTGCAGTTGCTACGTAAGTTGTAAGTACTGTGATGGGATGCAGATGACTTAAGTCATTTATAAATGGTTATATTATGATGTGTTACTCAAGATTTTTAATCTTGTTAAAAAATTTTTATTTTTTTGTGTCTTATGTTAATAATGTTGTTGCTTGTTTATCATTCACAACTTGTAATATTTTTTTTAGCAATGGGCATTGTGACATGTATTGTGTACATAAATATGTATTATTTTTTGTAAGGTAATTTTTATTGTAGCCCATGTTGTGCATCTACATTTACTAAAGCCAGATTTTGACAGTTCCATTCAACATTGCAGGAGGTTTTTTTTTTCTCAGGAAACTAGTAATTACAGCTGTGTGTCAAAATTGTCTTTATTGGAAGGAAACTGTCAAAATCAGGTCTGTTACTGACAGAGACTTAAATTGTGTGTGTACACTTGTGAAAATTGTAATTACTACCATAATGACCTCTAGTCAAAACATGTGTAGTTACGGTTTTGCCAATAAAAAACTTTTTTCAAGGAAGGGAAACAATTATTTACTAGGAAAGTATTTTTCTCTTATTTCACAGCCAGGGGGAAAAACTTACCATCCGTGATGAAGTCTGGCCAAGTTATATTAAGGGCACTGTTCATAAATATACAGAGTTGCTAAGAATTCTACTCACATACTTCAGCAGATTATTACTCACCAAAAAGTACGCTGAAAATGTAAACACACACTATATGTATCTTGAAATGATTCTTGCTATGGGGATATTTGTGGAGTGAACTATCGTCACTGACGTACACCATTACACTCTGCAGCAAATCCATAATAACATAAAAACTGCTTTAGATGTTGTCGATTAACATATTAACGTACATACAGCTCTCGAAAAAAATTTTTGTCCTATAAAGAAAAATAATAAAAAAAAATTAGAAAATATGGCTACAAAACAAGAGTAGGACATCACAAACAGACACCTGAATGGATGTAAACACAACGAAGAAAACACAGCTACTGTAGATGCCAGGAACTGACATCTGATTACGTAGTCGGGCACTACGAACTGAGGAACTCCATGTGCATCGATAATGATCATAAACTTGTTGTTTGGAAACATTGCTAACCTTCAAATACACAGTTGGGTACTGTGTAGGTGGTTTGTGACAGTTTGTGCCCACATTAAAACACTCTGCACATCGTACTATATGTTATGATTGTTGTGCATCCAGTTATGGGAATGTGCATCTTGCTACTGTAAAGAAATGTAGTTACGTATAGTTATGGCAAGGCCTAACTTTGTGTTTTCTCGGAGTATTGCTCCTCACAATGCAATGTTAACCCCTTAAGATATTTGATCGAGGTATCTCGTTTTGTAAATCACTAGAAAAAATAGATGAATAATTAATGAAAAAATAAATAAATAGAAACAACTTTTTTTTTATTTAAAAAAAAATATATTGTTTAATACATTTAAAAACCTTGAATATGTCTTGCAAACAATGGAAAAAAATTTTATACTAAAAGGGTTAATATTGAGCCACATGAGCTGTAGTAATTCAAGTATTGTGTATGGATTGCGAGAATTATATAATGACATCACTTGGACATAAATATCCATGCCTCAGTTTCAAAAATACTGTAAAATGTGTTTCTTTGTTGTTAACATTCACTCTGATATTCATGTTACAGAAAGGAACCAACTTACATAGACATGAGTTTTCAAGATTATAAAAATATTTTTTAAATAAACTATAATTTGCTGTGACTGTTTTGTTAGATATGCTGGCAAGTGTTACAATTAAAACGTACACAGCTATGACTAGAAATGTTAATCAAAGGTTGATATGCTCACCCAAGAAACAAGTCACTACTTTACGTGAAAAAATCCTCGGCTACGTAAAGTACGTAGTCTATAGCCTTCTGGAATGCTATGGTATTTAATCAAATACAAATGTAGGTATGCATAAAGTACTTTATTTGTAGTTTCGATTATCAAACTGCCAAACACGTGCGTTTCTGAAGCCATTATTTTCCCTGCAAACATTCTCTGGGAGGGCATACTCTGCGATGCATGTAAAGTTCTCCAGAGCCTCCATGAGCGACGACCTTCCAGGGTCCCCCACAAGGATTCTAGCACCCCTGGATTGTTGCGTCTTCATCCACGCCAGTAACTTTTTAGCAAACTCCTCATCGTAAAACATGTCTCCCAACAAAATGCATTCCCATGTACTTGTATGGTGATTGCTATTCACTAGGTCTTCTATGCTGACATCAATGTTGACGTCGTTAAGCCGAGCATTCAGCAAGCATGAGGCCACAGCAACTAGGCAGAAAATATTTGGGTTATGAGAACTATCCCATTTCAACATAGAATATAATTGTAGGAGTAGCAACAGTGCAGGCTTTTAAAACAATAGAAAAAACTATGTGATAATGCAGTCATCTCCAGAGAACATGATGCATATGGATGGCTATATAAATGGATTTGGACAGAGGTGGGAAGGGCATATGTCGTAGAGTGAGAGAAAGGGTCGACGAGTGATTTTCATGTATAGATAAAAGAAGATGGCGCTACGCCATCGTACTGACTAGTGATAGTTCCATCAGCTAATGAATATACAGTAGATTTAGCGGTCAATGTTGCTACTATCAGAAATATGTGCATCATCAATATAAAGAGTAAGATAACCTCTCATGGAAGACGGAATAATTATTCTGTGTGCTGTACTTATATTAAAGTATGAACGTTATGGTGGATGTTGCTGATGATGAGTGCTTTCTCGGGATATTCCTGCATCTCTCATCACTGTATCACTTCTGTCTACATCTCTATTTCCTATCCAACATGAATTTTAACTGCAGCCTCCTCTCAGCTATACTGTCTCTGTCTTGAAGAAGAATGGGTCATAGATGCAACCAACCCTTCCCCCCCCCGAACATTCTGGTGAAAAGTGAAAGTGTGAAGACTTTACCTAGATCTGTGTCATTGGCTGTCACGTGACTTGCACCGGACATTGCTGCAGCTATGGCACATGCTCCGCTACCACTACCAACGTCCAGAATCCTAGCACCTCGCACGACAAGAGGATGGTCCAGAATGTATCTGCATCAACAACAAAACACTATACTGTAGAAATAAGTAGCCTGGCTGAAACATGCTAGTTTAAGGTAGAAACATCAAAGTTGTTTCAGTTGAATAATTGGCTTGAATACAGGAAATTAGGAAGTAATTGGTCTTGAACTGTAGCTACTTGAATGATTTTGTAAAATAGAAACAAGACAACTGGACCAGGAATAAAACCGGGGCTCTCCCTAATGTAGTTTTTACCACTGTGTTACCTTCCTCTGAAGAAGCCAAAGCTTGGTACACACTGTACTTAATTACGTATCTACCCAATTCCTTATCTAGTTCCATTTATAAACTTAGACTGAGATTTCATAACGGAATTTTGTAGCAAAACTTCTGTGCTGTTTAACCACAGTCACTGGTTACTTATACAGTATGTTTTGGCACTTAAAGAAAAATATATATATTTGTGTTCGTTGATACTGTCCATAAATTACAACAGTAAAATTGTCTAAAACTATTTTGCATACAAGAATTACTCAAAGCTGCTATATAATTGAAAGTATCTCTTTGACTCATATTTTTTTTAGTTTTTGAAACATCCCACTGTAATAATAATAAGTAACCTTGCAATTGGGCTGTCACCCGGTGGCAAGTGGACTCCTCCCCACCCTCACAATACTATCCCTTCAGTCCCTTCCTAAACCTTCTAGCCACTCTCACAGTCACCAACTCATTTTGCAGGACATTCCACATCCTTGCCATCCTTACAAGAATAGACTGTCTACCCCTCTCCATTACATGTTCAATTGGAAAAAAGTATTTCTATTCAAAGCATATCGGCAACCCTACTAGTGTACTTTGCATATGTGGTGGCTAAAAGTGTGTATTGCACATGCCCATGAACACACTACGATGAAAAATAGGACAGGCTCTATCTGTGAAAGTAAGTACGGAATTCTGTCTGGAACCAGCACAGTGGCAATATACACTGTAGTAGTGTTATTTGTACGGAATTCAGTGACGAATTATGGATAGTGTGTACCAAAACAAACATACATGAATGTGCAGACTTGGTTTGTAGCCACAAAGCATACGTGTACATAGATTACCAACAAAATATCCCATATATTGTGGAGTTGCATTCGTGCTTCAGATTAACAAATCACAATCAGAAATTTGTTCTGTTAGTGTCTATGACAACATAGTTCATATGAGATTTTAAACATCTTCAGTTGGACATATTTTGGTTTTTTAAAAAATTGGTTAAAGAAGAATGCTGAAGAAATTGATAAGTCTTGCCTCCAGTTCTGGAATAAATTAGAATTCTAGTAATACTTGAGGTTTATAGTTGCTGAGTTCAACTATGCCCATGTCTTCTCCAAATTGCTTCTGTGTTCAAAACAGTTACTGAAAGCCCTTCCAGAGAAGGGCAGTATAAGCAATGTACGATTTAATGGGCTGCCGTCAAGCAGTAGGCCTACTCTCCAGCGGACCTCTCAAAAACACACAAACAGCCATGACCTTTCCCAGGAATTCATGATGCATCATTGACCACAATGAAGTTATTTCTGAATTAAACCTGCCGTGCAGATTGTGTGGATGGTTCTAAAGCAAACAGTACAGGCAGGGCTACCATGAAGGAAAGACATGCAGAAAGAATAATGTCCATGAGACTGAGGACCTTCAGACAATCAAGTGTGAAACATTCATAATTTCATAATTAATATGAAATAATGTTAAGTTGTACTAGTGACTACATATGGTCGTTCTTGGAGAGTGCAAATGAAATACTTCTTGAGCAGTGGCTGTCATTATGTATCATGATAACAATATTATAAACTTTATTTTTGTAGTTAAATTTTTTGAAGCATTTAAGTTTAAACAATGCAGGCTACGGGAATGATAGAGGCCCAAAGTTTTTAACTTTTTTTTTACTACTCTGGTGCTAATAAAGCTGAAGTAATTCTGTACTTAATATTTTTCCGTTCCAGTCAATAAAGTCAGTTTTTTCCGTCTTTCGGTCAGTAATTTGATCTTGCCAGTTAGTTTTCATTCTTGCATAACAGCATGCTAAAGTCAACAATTGCAGACTATATTATTACAGCAGACACGCAACGAAAGTCTTTTGGCTCACTCAAATGAAATAATTTACACTGCAACAAGATGCCAGTAGGGGAAAATATTTATTTTTGTAATTTTTAAAATAATAATTAATAATAAAATAAGTTGTTTTGTTTTATAACATTTAGCATGTAGCCCATGACATCTAATTCCGATGTAAATTATTTACGTAAATCTTTTGTATGCTGCAGTAATATGCAAATATTAACTTGCACATGCCATTATTGAAAAACTATAAATGCTAAAAATTTTCCGTAAGTGGAAAATGTAGTCACTACAGTAGTAACATTTATGAAACTAATAACTACTTTATACAAACATAAAACGTGAATTTTTCACACTTCAATGGCTTTCAAGTTGCCTGGGAAAAAAAAAAAAAAAAAAAAAAAACATAATTGAACATGAATCGTAAATATGTAGGTAATTATTTTTCTGATGTTAAATATAGGTAAAATAATTTATGGAACCATTTAAATTGAAATACCTGCTAACTGCTTGACCACCGGGCCAGTAGAAAGCCCAGTAGGGATCAACGAATGGCACCACATCAATCACGGCACTCCACAATTTGCAAGACGGCGTGATCAAGTGCAGTCCAATCTCGGGAGTTAAGTGGCTCCAGCTTATTTCAGTATGTTCCCTGATCAACTCTGTCAGTTCGCTGCTACATGTACGCTGGGTAGAGATAAGTGAATTACAAACTGTGCTGTAACCTGAAAAATTATGCACATAGTGATGTTCTGCAATATGTGTAAACCTCTAAAAGCAATATCGATACGTTATGAACTCTAGACAAGACACCTGACATAACATAACTTTTAGTTAAAAATTTCCAGCAGCATATTAAAAGTATGCAGGTGATATGGGATGCCTGTAAGTGGTAGTACCTTTTGAGCACGACTGACAGTGGCGTATAGTGATTGTGTCCCAAGGCATGTGGTAATAAACAATGACTATACTCAACATTGGTCTGTAGGACCATTAAAAATGTAGAAGCAGGTACATTCTTTTCCCAAGCGTAGAAGAGGCAAGGGATGTGTTCTTTAAAAATATTCCTCATTCTATACAACACATGTTAATTGTATATGACACGCAGGCGCATTGAGTCAAAACGTACTTATAGCGTATAGTCGGAGCTTATATTGCATGTGTGAAGTACTCGGCCATACTAACCTCTAATTTCTTTTCAATACTTCACAAAAAGTGATTCAATAATAATAAATCTAACATCAGTTTGGCTGCTTACATAAAGGAGCTTAGTACACAGCAGGTATGCTAGTTCAACGACAGAGAAGCCGCCAGTGTGTTAGGGCAGAATTGAGGCTGCCTGCTGTTGTGCACAAACATTCGATTCAGCTTTCTTCGCATAGTGCAACGATATTGTCCAGTCAGGCAAGTTGTAAGTCCTGACTTACCCAGCAGAGTGAAAGTGTTTAGTTTTGCCTCAGCTTTGTATAGCTAAATATTTGTGAAATACATCATTGCCACAGTGGACTGTAGTCCTGGCAAAAATAATAATTTCCTTTGCTTTTTTCTTTTCTTTTTTTTTTAATTATACTGATTAACTACATTCAAATGTCATTTTAATGATAGAGTAGTTATTGACTGTTTAACCGTGAGATCAACCATGAACCGCATAAAAGAACCAAGCGCCATTGTGATGCAACTGAGAAAATCTAGATTCAATGATAAACACCTGCATTTAATTACAATTACATGCATGACAAAATTGCAGGACATTTCTGTACAAGGACATATAAGTTATTAATGTATTTAAGTTTTAAATTCATGTACTATTTGCTACTAATTTCAGAAAAATAAAATATTGTGCTTGGTTGGTTCCTTTATGCATAATATGGTTCAAATAATGTTTGTAAACTTTATGTGATTTTAGTGTGTAACTTTAATTTTCTCTTAAAGCATAATTTGTCATTTTGGTACAATTTTTTCAGTGTGTTAATTTTTGTCACAGCCTTAACATGTGGGGTATCAAATTAAAACTCTTGTAATTTCCACAAACTTATTTAGGTAACTTTTTGCTGTAACTTTACTCTATAACTTGTAATTCTGCATTCAGTAATGTTGGTTCAGTTTCTTCCTGTGTGGGGATTAGAGACAGAGCGTCGCCAGGCCAAGGGGCACCCATGCAATATACATGCATCACCTCACCAGCAACTTCCTGTCTGCCATTGGTGCGCTTTCAGTTTTGTTTAATTTAACCTACAATTGTTCTATAATTTTGCTAAGGAAAATATTGTCATTAAAATTTAGTTTAAGTATCTAAGAACTACTGTGTTCAATTTCAAATGTAACTTATATTTGGATGTGATTTAGTTTGTAAAAGGTGCGTCACCAGACGTCAGCATTCTAGTGTGCTGCAATCTCATTGAGCTCTCCTCGTCAAGACCACAGCTCGCTCCAGTCTTGTAGCAGCCATAGTTATGGTAATATGGTGCGGGAGCATAATCGTGGAGTGGTTTTGAGTAGCACAGACTGGTGCTGGCATTGGAGAATGTGGTCCCACATTTACTTGTCTTTGTAACCTACTGTGTGGGAGAAGTGAGAAAGGAAGAGTAAAAGAATGAAACAATAAGCCAACTCAGCACCGCGAATGCTTATGAAATTATTAGTAATTAAACCCATCACATGTTGATGACATCCACGATTTACAAATTATATTAACCCCTCAGATGAGAACATTTGCCTCCGCATGTGACTGCAAAGGTTTTCATTCAGAATTCTGTCTACAAAATTCTCCGAGTAGCCCAAGTAGGTACCACTACACCTGCCTTGGAACACGATCACGATACACCACGACAAGTTATGCACTTTGGTCCATATCAGACGTACAGCTCTCACTTGTTAGCTTCTACAGCTATCACCTGGGCAACACTGTCGGTTCATTGCCAGCTAAACCACGTGAGGGGGACCTGCTCTCTTGCAAGGTTTATGCAGCATTATCAAAGGCAAAGAGATACAACCCTAAAAGAAAATCAAACACAGGTCTGGAAGTGGAAACGTAGCAACAGCCAAATTTGCTGACTTTTGGCTAGCAACCAATTGATAGGACTAAATACTTTGCTTTCAAGTCTCAAAGAAGAAAAAGAATAAACATTCCTGCTGCCTTGTTTATTGAATTCCAACCACCCAGCAGTTTGCTGACCTGGGGGTTGATTAAATATCATAATTTATGGGTGCAACGCAAAATTTGCACCTGTGTTGCCTCTGGTTGCGCTGCATTGAAATTATATACTCATGTAATGCTACAGAAGAAGCATTTAACTTGCTCTGCACTTGTGTTGCGATGTGTCGGTGCAAATAGCAGGTGACGATATTTAATCGGCCACCAGGCTAGCAAAATGTTGAAACTACTTCAGTGTGGAAAATTAGTCTCTCCTGATTCATGTGCAAATACCACCCTGTGAGGACTAGCTATACAGGGGCTAATACCTCAGTAACTTAGCTCATATGTGATAATATAATTTTGCACACCAGACATGGCATCTATCACAGTAAGTTTCCCCCTTTTTTTTTTACAGATGTTGCAAATTCTCCGTCACTAATTTCCACAGTGTCTTGTCAACACCTCATTGTACCCAGGGATAATTTGCAGGATGCCTTAGGATTAAGCGAGGGAGATTTTGGTCAGTGCTTATTGAGGTCTTTAGCACTGGTGAGGGGTAACATGAGTAAGGAGAATCACCCAAATTAGGGGTGGAGGAAATGGGAGATCCTTGATAAAACCCGCTGACCAACATTGTCCGGCATAATTCCCACACGCAAAAATCCAAGGACTGAAGCTGCCGGAAATCAAACCTGGAAAAATTGGAAAACATTTTTTAAAATAATTGTGAAATCATACTAAACCTGTTGTGACTAAATAATATATAGTAACTTACGTAAGGTCAATAAAATAAGGAAAAAAAGAGGAAAATTGGCCTGTCTCATTGTGAAAGTTTATTTACTAGCAAGGTGTAGGAATGTGGAAAACTATCATAGAACTGGAAGTTTCACACGAAGAAAATGGCAAATTATAAAGTTGAAAAAAGGAAAACAACAACAAAGTTCATCATTTAGCCAGTTAATGCAAGAAACAAGATAATTAATAATTATCTTAGTGTGATACTTGTGAATTTCAACAAAAGGTTTTTTGTTGTAATTGAAACTGTTTTCCTGACAGATTGTAAGTTGATATGAATGAGTGTGATAACTATTACTGGTTAGTTCATGTGCATATTGTTTATTTTTCTGTACCAAGTTACATTTACTGGTTATTTAATTTTCGTAGTAGGGTACTATGTGTATTGGCAGATAGGCTCAAATGTAAATACATATACCATCCAAATTTCTAATTAAAAAAACTGTATTATAAATTTTATTGCTGTTTTTTTCCTGTTATTTTTCGCCTTGAAAAAATCAATTTTTTCTCACTTTCACATCATAGGAAAAAAAACAGTTTTTCCCTGTTTTTCCCCCAATTTTTCCAATTTTATTCCAAAGCTGCAGAACCCTAAATAGGGCACAAGGAATCTGGTACGGCTACTGAAGGGAGTTAATAGTGCAGTGAAGAAAAATGTATACATTACAATGAGAAGGTCAATGTTGAGTATATAACAGCAGAGCAGGGCCCGTATGTGGAATTAGACGTGCGTGGGCCGGAAAGTTACATATGGCAGTGAGGTGAATGAATGATAGAGAAGGCAAGGTCAGTCTGGCTCTGTTGAATGAATTACAGTGGAACTCACAGAAGGAAAGAAGAGTTGGAAGGCTGGTCAAGATGTAAAAGGTGGTGAATAGAAAGTGAGGTTGGGGTAACTTACGCAGAGTATAGAGGAATAGGCAATAATAGAAAATTAAGATAGGTAGTGGAACATAGGATAGGCAGTCTATGCTTATGTATGTGAGAGAGTATAACTTACTTTACGAGCTGGTGAAAGTGATAAGGTTTAGGAGGAATTAGTAAGTGTTTGAAAAAGCGGCTATGGCTTGCCACCTGGCGAGTCCCCAGTTGCTTATTCATGGGCCCTTTTTTGCAAAGCACGCTGACTCTTTCCAAGCCTCCTTCATGCCCCTGCCTAACATATTTCTTAAATTTACGCAATAACCTTGGAACAAGTTAGTTCGCGAACACTTGGTCACAAAACAACCTATACGATTCATTCTAAATTAGAGAAATAAAACTCATTTGGTTTAGGTTATGTTTCAAAAACATGAGGAATCACCGATGTTGTATTAAATCATAGACACTAAAATAAAAAGACCTTAGTCATTCAAAGAAGTTTGGTCAAACGACTTACCTGATTCCTTGAAGTCAATTACCAACCCTAGACTATTTAAAAAGCTTTTAAAAAAAGAACTGTATAACAAATTTATGTCATGGGAGAGAGTACTGCAATACTAATTTATGCCAGAAATCTGCTTAGAAGCACATGAACATGTCTTCAGTTGTATGCTAATCTGCAATTGCTTACGTGTCAGTCTTGCAAGTTTATTGTACTGATTGCAGTGTTTTTATTTTATTGTTAATTATTTTGTTTTCCTATTATAGTACCCACAGAATATTCTTTTAGTTTCTCTATTGATGTTGTAATACTTCCCAGGCAAACAGTAATGTATTAAAATTGAATTCTTAAACTACACTCACATTAAATTATAGTAAGTAAATTGGCAATGAGTGTAGATTTAATATTTTGTACATTTTCCTCTACTGGTTCTGTAATCACATTGGTCATCAAATAGAACAACTAATGTTTTCAGAAAAGTTATGTAAAACAAGTTACTGTCTGTCCTTTAATAATTGTAAGTTGTCAGTATTTATTTCCTGCACATTCTACTATGTAATTAGGTGCACTATAGTAAGGTTAATTCTACTACTACAGGTTAGAAAGATCAATATTATAAGTTTGGCTCAGGGAAAAGTTCTGCCACTTGAGCGCTGGTATCGCTAATGCACCAAACTGACCAATCACAGAGCTTTCCTGAATTTTAAGGTTTATTAAGTTGATAATTTAAAACGCGAAATTAGTTCCTTTTTACTTTAAAATTAAATTAAATGACAAATATAATTTCCAAGTTTATTTAAATTTAATATTACTACGGTTTCGTATTTATCTGGTCTCTTAGCGATCGAAGCGAAACTAGTAGCAGAAATTTTCCCTGTGCCAAGCTCTCCCATAAGAAAACGTATTTTCTTTCTAACCTGTAGTAGAATTAACCTTAACTATAGTATGTAGCCATCTGTATTCTTATTTATTTATTTGTAAAAGATCCCCAATATTGAGTTTCATATTCCATTTTTGAAATGATTTGGTTCAAAATGATCTGCACAAATTACGTAGTAGGTCAGGGAAGTACCTGGAACTTGAGAAGTTAAAAACCCACTCCAGGCATCTAAAGATATTTTTAAAAAATGTAACAATCTTACACTACTATATTTACAATTTTGTATTCATATTTCACAGCTTTTAAAATAACTGAACATCGGTAATTAAGTCAATAAACTGCAATGCACTAAAATTCAGAGATCAAGTTGTTAGTGAATGATGAGTTTGTGGAAGGATACACAAGTAGTATTCCTGGGATAAACTGTTTACAGTAAATAAACCTAAACCACAAATATCAACTGTAGGTTTATACTGAGTTCAATTAAGCTTTATTAACAGTTTATCCATATTTCCGTATGCAGTTTCAACAGAGTGTACGTTTTACGTAGGCAACATTACTTTATATAACCAAACTGCACCATACATAATGAATTAATATTTTGATTTTAAATTTAGACCTACTCTCTAATCCACTGTAAATTCGCAGCATTGTTCGGTGCAAACAACTGACGCGGGTCGTTCCGCAACTCCCTCTCTCTGAGCCCGTCGTGCGCATCAAGCCACCATTACGGAACGGGCCGAGCGCCCGTACAGCCACGGCATATGGTAACGCACCTGGCCACGTGGGCACACGAGGTAGCGGCGTCCAGATGCCGCCCCCGTGACGCCAGGTGCCACCAGCGTGTGCGTCGGTCCATAGAGCTGTCAGCAAATGGTAGGAATGTGCCCCTTTGACGAGAAGCGACGTAATTTAACGTCAAAGTTGAACACTGTGTTAAAGCCCTCCCGTGCTTTTCCCGTCAAGGGGAGTTATGCCATTTAACAGGCAATAATATAGAAAGGCCAGGGGTAAGTGTGTTTCATGTGTACTGTGCCCCCTCTCAACTTTTTCGTATTTAACATTAATACCAGTAAAACACCCCTGCACCTCGCGACAACTTGGACTCGCCCACGCAGCCAACTTGCCGCCCAAATATCTACACACGTTCTCCCCCAAACACTTTCACGTTTTATTTGTTCTGTAATTGCCAGTGTTGTGTTATAATTATTTCCATTCAAATAACGTCCAAATTCAGTGTCTACGTTTTTAAATGTTGTATGGTTCAAAATTTCACGTAACTATAAATTATGTAAACTCTCTATAACTATCCCGTTATTCAAATTTGGGATTCTAACCCTCAAGCTGTGCTATTATGAGTGTTTTGGGCCTTTGCCCCTGTTTAATTTAGTGATTTTGTGTTTTTCGGCGAGTGCTTCCCGCGCTTTGGCGGCACGACGTCATACACGCGGGAAGGACTCGCCAGTTGGCATTACGCGGCAGACCGGGACGGTCGACGTGCTAGTCACTCCGGGCCCTTTACAACTTTGCGTAGTTAGTAGCGTACCAATAGTCATTCGTTTCGTCTGGAACATTTTCTTTTAACTTTGCTGGCCCAGAGGTGTACCGTTCACCCCTACAACTCGTCGCCCAGGGGGATTACTTAAATTATCTTTTTCACTCGTGTAGTGAATTTTCACGTAACAGCATCGCCCACCGGTCGGGCTTAGGGCCGGGTCCGCTATTTGCGCCACCAGTGTTGTATGATTGGAGCATGGTGCTTTACCAACGTTTTTCCAGTTACAGGAGCATATTTATTACTTGCCGCTTCACGGCCATAAGGGCGCGGAACCCTTCAACCCACATTCCAGTGCTATACCTACAGTGTGTTTATGTGTGTACTTTTCTACTTTAGTGCTACGGGCGTGGGGAACGCAATAAGATTCCCCTGTGTAAGTAACTTAGCGACGTAGAGTGGGGAGTGTTCTGCAACGCCACGGCCGTCGGCCACGTGGCACTGAAACCTAGAGTCTCTGCTCTCATGAGTGCCCGTTCTCTCTTAACGGGCTAGCGCACCGGGCAAACAACACATAGGGCCGTAATTATAAACGTCCTCCGAAGGCTTGCTGGCAAGCCCCTGGCCTTTATTCGCGCAGCAGCTCGCTGGCGAACTTCCACCCTTCCTACACTATAGTTGTCTGCCGATGGATCGCCAGGAGATCGCCGGCTGAATGGGAGTTGAATGGTTCTCCTTCATAAAATTTGGCAACACAGCCTCATTTTTAGCAGCGAACATATACTCAAGTGCTCAAAGACCACTGTTATGAACACTCCTAACTTTAAAAACAAAATCGTTTCGATTTTGTTTTCCTTGTCTGTAAACAATTTTGTTCTCTTTGTAGTGGGGCACACGTGAGATATTCGAAGTGATTGAAGGAAGCCGCGGAAAAGTTTGACTATGGAAGATAAAAAAATTCGACAGTGCGATACACTCCTAAAGAAAAAGGAATTTTTTTTGACCTGATAAAAAATACAAAAACATAACTACAAATAAGAAAACTGACTCCGTGTCTAATTACAACAAAAGGAAATGTGGAAGAAAATCCCTTCAGAATGTAATGCTTGCGATGTATCGCACAGAGATGAACTGCAGTAGAAAAGGGATCTTCCATGTCCCTAATATATATTTTGGGTAGTCGCGCATGTCGTTGGCGGTCTATTTATTCATAATAGTTGACAACTTCATCCATGTGCCACATGAATTCGTTAAAATTCCTCGCCATTTTTCATAACTGGTCTCTAGAGAACAGCTGGTGATTCGCCGAATAAGGTCTGGCCGTCATTCACCTGCAATCTCCCAAAAAGTGGAAACTTGGTGGCGAATGGTTGTTCGCCGGCTATCCGCCGCTCTCTGAAAGAGGTCTATAATGTGCAAAACACCAGATTTGGGTGGAGGGAGATTGGTTGTACTTCGAAAGACGTTTATAATTACCGGCCTTAATCATGACCCCCGCTCACGTCACAATTCATTGATATGTGGTTTGTATATGTGCTTATGTAAAATTGCATTACAGTAAGTCATGTTAGTCATACCTTGTGTGAGAACTTTCGAAATATTTGTGATAACGAAGCAACTGAGTTAATGAATCCAGATTTAGTATTTTAAAGTAAAATTAATTAATGCATGTTTTAATTAATTTTAGACTGTCAGCTAGGTTTGCTCTATGTCAACACTCAAGCGACGGTGGCGATTGTGGCGGGCGAGCTTACAACTTTACTTTCCTCTCGGAAAACCCCGTAGATATTTTAACCTGGGCGTGCGACTTCTATACCTATATTTATTCAATGCCGCTACCTCTTGCTGCATTCAGTAGTTAGAGCGTATAGACCTCAGGCCTGGCACGCTGCTACTCATCCCGCTCCCTCCTAACTCCTAGTAGTTAAACACTAACCTAGGGTGTGCCCTGTCTGGGCCACCAAATAAAAAAAAACACTACCTCTTAGCACTACGTGGCTGGGTGCTTTCCTTTTTTCAGGTGCTTTACTGCCCGCCTCGGGTGTTCAAGTTGGTAGGTGTGGTACTCACGATGGGCTTCATCTGAGGGGATGCGAAATGGTCTGCGTCACTTGATTGCACTCGACAAAAAACTACTATCAACAATAATTTTTTGTGACCTTACCAAAACCTTTGACTGTGTCGATCTCGAGCTGCTTCTTCAAAAACTACAATTTTATGGTATATCAGGAATATCTAATTAATTCATACACTCGTATCTATCAAATAGTCAACAACAAGTTTACAAGTCTAATATACGTACTAGTAAGTAAGTGCAATAGGTAAATCGTGTGCATTTACTATGGTACTTATTATCTACGCTTTCAATTTGTGCTAGAAGATGTTAAAATTGCTTTTGTTATTGTGTATTTACATGCTTGTTATTAATTTTTTCCGTTCGCGATTTCCCAGATCTTAACATCCCTTTACCACTACAAACTTTTTATAATGCAAGCATATTTATTACTGGCGGCCATTTATTTCAGTCATTTTTTACGGAAATTAATCGTAAATAGTACATTCCAGCTGTCAATAATTTACGTATTTTTACCCCACAATTTCCCTGATCATCATACCCCTCCTCGCTATCGAGTTTTTATAATGTAGGCGAAATTTCAGCAGTTTTTTTGTTAGTGTTCGCAAGAGTAGGTATAGGATTCATGATATTTACCAAGGACACAATAGAAAATTGGTCTATTTCGCACATTTTCACTCCATCATGACGAATGACATTATATTTTAGGGCAATTCCACTGACAGAGAATTTATGATTTCTATGCAAAATAAAGAGCAGTTAGAATAATGAATATAGACAGACTCCTGTAAACTACTTTTAAAAGCACCAAGGTCTTGCCATTATCATGTGGATTCATGTATTCACTGCTATTATTTATGTCCAAGAACAATCTTATTTTTTTCTTCAGAAAAATTAATTCTTTCACAGACACGACGCTAGAAAAAAAAACACATTCACATGCCCTCTGAAAAGTTAAAAACAGTACAAAAATGGACGTACTTTTTCGGTAGTCATATTTTTTAACAAATTGTACTAGTTTTCTCGTATCCTAACCTTTTCAAAAATAAACTGAAGGACTTATTTGGACAAATTGCTTTTTACTAAGTAGAAGAGTACTTAGGTCATAATCATTAAGGCCGGTAATTATAAACGTTTTTCGAAGTACAACCAATCTCCCTCCACCCAAATCTGGTGTTTTGCACATTATAGACCTCTTTCAGAGAGCGGCGGATAGCCGGCGAACAACCATTCGCCACCAAGTTTCCATTTTTTGGGAGATTGCAGGTGAATGACGGCCAGACCTCATTCGGCGAATCACCAGCTGTTCTCTAGAGACCAATTATGAAAAATGGCGAGGAATTTTAACGAATTCATGTGGCACATGGATGAAGTTGTCAACTATTATGAATAAATAGACGACCAACGACATTCGCGACTACCCAAAATATATATTAGGGACATGGAAGATCCCTTTTGAACTGCAGTTCATCTCTGCGCGATACATCGCAAGCATTACATTCTGAAGTGATTTTCTTCCACATTTACTTTTGTTATAATTGGACACAGAGTCAGTTTTCTTATTTGTAGTTATGTTTTGTATTTTTTATCAGGTCAAAAAATTGCTTTTTCTTTAGAAGTGTATCGCACTGTCGAATTTTTTCATCTTCCATAGTCAAACTTTTCCGCGGCTTCCTTCAATCACTTCGAATATCTCATGTATGCCCCACTACAAAGAGAACAAAATTGTTTACAGACAAGGAAAATAAAATCGAAACAATTTTGTTTTTAAAATTAGGTATGCTCATGAGCACTTGAGTATATGTTCGCTGCTAAAAATGAGGCTGTGTTGCCAAATTTTATGAAGGAGAACCATCCAACTCCCATTCAGCCGGCGATCTCCTGGCGATCCATCGGCAGACAACTAAGGAAGGGTGGAAGACCGCCAGCGAACTGCTGCGTGAATAAAGGCCAGGGGTTTGCCAGCAAGCCTTCGGAGGAAGTTTATAATTGCGGCCCTACAAATCGCATTCCTACTTATATGATGCAGCACATATGTCATGTCTTGCATGCGTTTCTTTATGGTTTTAGATTAATGAAGACGTGGTCAAACCAATGGTGACAAAACATTTGTTCGAGGATAATGAAGATATTTTAGTGTTTTTTGTATATAAATGTATAACTTTATATTATGTAATTTATTAAACTTGTCTAATAAGTGAAGCCGATTTTTTGGGTTTCCCATTATGACAACCGCTTGTTCGTTAACCAATCGCAGTACGAAAAAGTTTGGAAGGATGCTTCTGGTCCAAGCAGATTTATAGATAATCAATATTGTTTGTTGCACAGCTACTTTGTAATGCTCTCTGAGAGATTTTATTATTTCGAGGCGCAACAGCACAAGAGTCCATTACTTCAAAACGGCTCTACGCCATAATGGGTCAAAAAAATGCGGCTTCAACTACCTCACATTACTTCTATGGATGTTGCCCGCGTCGAAGGTTCGCTCTTCGCTGTAGTCGTTTGTTTTTGTTTTGGTTGTGCTAACGTTTTTGTTATTATAGTGTGTTTTCGTAATTAAATGAAATGAACCCAACCCGTAGAAAAAAGTCAAGTCAATTATGGAATTTCTTTACTATAGTTGATAGTGATTTAGCGACATGTGATGTTTGTAAACGCAAGTTTTCTTACAGATCCTCCATCAGTAATCTCAGGAAGCATTTATATAAACAGCACCAATTGTTTATGATTAAAGGTGGTGGTTATTTAAGAGCTGGAAAGGTAAACGTGAGTTTTATAGAAAAATTGTGGGTTTTAACACTAATTGTAGCGTACTTCATTGACGAAATGAAAATGTACCGTCTTAAGATTTTGATTCCTACCAAGTTGAGAGCTTATAAAAAAAATCTATAATATTGTAGATGTTTAGACTTCATGGAACATTATAAATAGGTATTCAGAGATGGCTTCAAAGCGCTGCTTTGGCAGAAAAAGAGTCAGCGTCATGTGGATGTTTTTTACTGTAATGGACCGTGACAAATGTATTGCCAAGTGTGATTTATGTGATCATGCAGTTTCTTTTCGAACCACAACAAGCAATTTGAAAAAACACCTTTTAAGACGACATCCCACAGTTGACTTCAAGCTAAAGCCAGCACTTAACAGAGATTCAATAGACGAATCTATGTGTGAGGTAAGCGATTCACAGCTTAAAGCCCGCCGCACACGATACAATATTTCCAACTAGTTCACTTACTAGAATGTTTACTAGTTTCTTTACTGGGTAGGTTACAAGCCGATACACTAGGTGCGTTACAACTTTCTGCTGCACACGATACTGGCTGGCTTGCTTGTTTCGTAAAGAGAATTTTCTCCGCAACATAATTTTGTCCAAGTGACGAATACTTGCCGCAGTGATACTTCTCATTGCTTCAGAAGCACAAAGGAATTTTCAAAAAAAGAGCTTTGTGGGCAAGAAAATGGCTGTTACGTTGGAATTGGAACAGCGGCACCCTTGTTATTTTGGAAGAACTTGAGTGAAAATTATGGCTATGCTTTGTGTTTGTGTATATTTTGTCGACTTCCTAAATTATTATTGCTGGAAATTCCTTTAATTTTTTTTTTTGCAGTCAATTCAGATTGTCTTTCGTCCACATATTTCCTTCCATGTTTCCTAAAAATCGCGCCTAAAATGTAAACTGCTCTTTCGTCCAATTCTTTCCCTCCATGTTTATGTTTCTCAGTACTCGAGTTCGTCAAAACTTCTAGTGTTGTTGTTTTGATGAATTCTGATTGGCCGCTGCTTAAATATTGCAGTGCAGCTCGCAACAAAACTAGGACGCTGGCAATTAGGCAAATCCAGTACCTGAGCTCGCGGGGCTGCTAGTAGCAGGCTAGATTTTGAGTAGAGAAGCTAGTAGCCGAGCCAGTACGACTCCTAGTATACTATATTGTAAGGGATATTGTACCGTGTGCGGCGGGCCTAAGTTAGTTCCTATCTTTTATGACCAGTTAGGAAAGATTGAGTAAGTTTACTACAATCAATCAGAAGTAACTTAGCTGTGTTCATTTCGACTTCTCCTGATTTTGTAAATAATAGCCTATTTTGTGCTCTCCGGAAATCGTCTATATGTTTCTGAGAAAACAAATTAGGACATTGTCTGGATGTATTTAATTAAATGGTGCTGTGCTTTGTAAATTTGTTAATGGGATGATTGTGAACACTAACATTTTTATGAACCAACATATATTTAAGTTCCATACATTATTCAGAACTATTTTTAAAGGTGCATATTTATACACTGCTTAAGCCAATAGGCCTCTATCGTAAAGAATTGCGATTGTGGAGAAATTCAGGAAATGTAAAACAAACCTGCTTGAAATAAATTATTGTATGCAGGAAAACTGTAAATATGAAGAAAGGGACTATGTTAAGAAGGCCTACAATATGAAATTTGCCTTAGGCTAGCAAAAAAAGGTAGGTGCATCAAGAACAAACCTGAAAGAGGTGAGGAGGAGAGAAACTAGCGTGGTGATGAAACAATGGGATGGAAACCGTTAAGGGACCGAGAAGAGTGGAAATGCTGGTCAGGTTGTACAAGATGACGGACGGGGAGGGGGGATGGGGCGGTTTGGCCTGCAAACTAAGGGAACTTTTAAGGGATACTGAAACAATAGTGAAAAGATTGAGAAGGTGTGGAGGAGAATGGAGAGGGGTAGACAGTAAATACTGGTATATACTGTGAGGGAGTGGAATGCACTGCGGGAGGAGTTTGTGACTGTGAGAGGGGTTGGAAGGTTTAGGAAGGGACTGGAGGATTGGTGCTGTGGGGATTGAGAGGATTCTGTTCGCCACCGGACGTTAGCCCAATTACGAGTGTAAAACTTATTATTATTAGTATAAACACAATGTAGCCAAGATAGCCTAGTAAAATAATTTGATCTTAGTTGCATTGATAAACATTTTTTTTTTTTTTTTAAGATGACAGCACTGCTGTTTCTGGATTCATAATACCGGTAGTATGACTGGTGCAACACAATGATAAAATGCTACCTAGTTATTCTGACCACTATAATCAACTATCATACAAGAGGATGCCTATGTAAGGGCAAGGGACTATTTACATGTTATATATTTTTTTAGTGTTTTGGAAAAGGAAAGACTGGATTGTTTTTTATTTTGCAGTTGTCACCCTGTTGCGAATCCAGCATAATTGGAGTGTTTCCAGCTACTTTTTTATGGTAGAGTTCTGTGTAAGCCATTTTCTAATTAGTGAATGAGATTGTAGATGATTGGGTGGGAGAAACAGGATGGTTGAAAAATTTTATTTACTAAATTCTAAGACAGGTTTTTACCTCACTAGCTGTCTGTAAGTGTGTTCAAGAACAAGTGCCATGTATGTGTCTCTCTTAAATGTTGCAGAAATCGTCTTACCATGAGGAAGACAAGGAGGGTGACTATGATCAGTCTGTAAGCGATGAAATCAATGGTGTCTCGGATACCGAACACGTACGTATCACATTAAAAGACCATAGTGGGTAAAAATCAAGAGTAGCTACTCATGCAAAAATGTAAGGAAAAAACTGCATAAATGTGCTATTTACCATTAATTGCAGTGAAATATAACAGGAATATTTACTTATTTATTAATTATTTATTTATTTAGTTGCCTCCGTGCTATCCAGAATATACTGGATGAAAGTTGTCATAATACAAACACAGAACATCAACAAACACAAAATAAAAACAAGCATACAACATATGTATTAAAGAAACTAGTAAAATTTGTCAGTGTACAGCATTGAAAATAAAGATATTATAAAATACACACTAAAATATTCTTATTTGACTTACTCATTAAATAGAGATACTTCAAGACTGTACAGTATACAAATTAATAGTAGGCCTACATGAACAAAACATGTGTGTGATAATAAGTGATATAATACTGAATTAATTTAACAACATTAAACACATCTATAGAAAAGTATAGTCTATCTCATGAAAGAATTCCACATTTTGACAGTTCACTTCTGAGAAGTGTGTCTGTAAACAGGATTAAGGAGACCGTGCTTTTCCAGGAAGCCAGGTAGGTTTAAAGCTCCAAACAATGGAACAGCCAGGCAAATTTCTCAGAAGAGAAATGTCAAAATATGGAATTCTTTCATGAGACAGACTGTATGCACCTAGACAACAATTTTAATTTACATAATTAATTTGCTGCTTACTGTACACGTCACATACTCATTTACTGAGTAAAATGCCTTTTCTATTAGAAAAACCTTAAGTTTTATTTCAAATAAATTGAAATTACTGATATTTTTTATTGAGGTTGGGAGCTTATTAATAAATTTGATACCACTAAACCGTGGATTGTGTGTAAACATTTTAGTTCGGTGTCCTGGTACATGAAGATTATTGTAACCTCTTGTGAAGTGATTGTAAATATTTTTGTTCAATTTGGAGTCTGTGTTTGCCTTTACAAATATTATAATCTGATACAGTAGATGTACAAGCAGGGAAAAGTCAGAATGTTAAGCTCTTTAAATAATGATCTGCGATGACACATTTTGTCCCTACCTGTTATATTCCTTAGCCTATTATCTTCTTCTGGAGCTTAAATACCTTTATCCATTGTTTGGAGTTTGAGTTTCCCCAAAAAATAATACAGTATTTAAGATATGACTGTACGTTAGCAAAATACAGAGCTAGTGTTACTTCAACAGAGCAAACTTTTTTAATCAAGTGAATGACGTAACACATTGAAGACAATTTCTTACAGATCAAATTAATATGGTCATGCCAGGCTAAATATTTGTCAATATGTAGTACTAAAAATTTTATATTTTCCGCTCTATCTAGATTACAAAAATTTACGGGAATCGTTACATCATTTTGAATTGTATTGTCTGAAAGACTAAATTTCATTCCAGAGGATTTTGACTTTTTCAAAACTAGTTTATTTATAAACCAATCACTAATGCTATTTATTGCTAAATCTACATTGTTAATCAATTCAACTTTGTTGTATTCAGTTAATAATAAATTTGTGTCATCTGCAAACATGATATCACTATTTTTCACTGCTGAGGGAAAATCATTTATGAAAATCACAAATAAAAGTGGTCCTAGAATGGAACCCTAAGGAACCCCAATGTTGATAGTTTTTTGCTTAGATGTATAGTTAGCATAAATTCCATTCTCATCGCAGTTGTCTATTGAAGTAACTTGAATACGATTTTTAGATAGGATTGAAAAATTTTTAGTGAAATACCTCTTACACCATATGATTCTAGTTTAGTAAGAAGAATATTATGCTTAACTTAGTAGCCAATATCACTTCATATCTTCCTGTTTGAGTGTGTACATAATACAGTAAAACCCTGTTAAAACGTAGGGGTGGAACAGAAAGAAATATTGCTTACTAACCAGGAAAGTGTACTACACAGGTTAAATTATAAATGTTCATATAGGCTAAGTGCAAAATTATTTAACTTATTAAGCAGAAACTTTTTAAATTGGAAATCGAACCCAGATTCTGCGGACACTCGTGGTTCCCCAAAATTTGTCCGTACGACTGAGTTGTCCGTACGAACCGTTGGGAACAAATTTAAGCCTGACAGCACCCCGTCATTCCGGACGTGAACGAGAATCAGTAAGAGGTCTCGTTAACGTTTTAAGAGGCCTATCCGAAAGCAGGTGTTCTTACACACATTATCTTTAGAGCCCCGGATTTTTCGCAAATGCGAAATAATCGCGATAAAACGCGAAAAGTTTCAATAGACTCGACAAAACACGAAATATGAACTACTTTTTTCTAAGGAAAAAATTTGTCATGTTTTAATATATCACGGCAAAAGAATCGCCGACTGAAAGAGTGAACACAGCTAACGAGCTGCTGTATGATGTTAACCGGCTGTGTACGGACGGCAGTGGCGGCAGCTGGCTGGCTGGCGTCCGCCAGAAGTAGCCGTGTGTAGACTGTGCCTATACCAAGAGCGCGAGAAGGGAGGGAGGAAGCGAAGAAGGCGTGGCTTTCCCTCGCAACAAACAGCCTACCAGAAACCGGGGCGGACCATACCCCGCCCACTTTCTTTCCCTCGCCCCTTCTTTTCGACACATTCCCTTTCCCCTCCAAGATTGTCTTCGCTCACCAAGGCCGTGAGCTGGTAAGAGAGAGAAAAGCAGCATACTCTCTCTTACGTCTCCTAGCATTCTTTGTTCTTTTCTTGGCGGTTTTACTTACCTTCCGCGGTGTTTATTCTGTGAAAACAAACGTCTCCGCGTGTCTATTCTGTTGAAACAAACGATACCACGTGTTAAAGTTTCGTTTCACGACCGTGCAAGTTGAGTGATAAATAACCTTGATAATCGGTTGGGAAATTGGATAAAGAATCGCCGGTTACGATTAACCGAAAATAACCAATAATCGGCCGATTCCGATGCATCGGTATCCGCATCGGTGCATCACTACTTAACACAGTCTAACGATTTTGATAAATCAGCAAATATATACGATACCTATGACATATTTTCCTTTCTCTAGAGCATTTATGATTTTATCTACAAAACAAAAAATGTCTTGTGAGTGTGTATATTCTAAAAACTCTGTAGTGGGGAGGGCTATAAAGACCAGGGAAATTATGGAGTAAAAGTACACAAAGAAATTAAAAAGAAAGAAAAAGCTGTTGAATACACAGTTTAAATACATTCTAGCACCAATAGAAGGCAGACAAAATAATTAGCGTATTAAATTCATGTTACAGTAATATTGCACAGGTGTTGTCTTATACACATGTAAGTTAATACCAGTGAAACAACTTGTTTAAAAACATTGTAGTGTATTAAATTTGAGTTTTCGGATGTTGCAGGCATCCACTAGCATATTTAAAAACTTAATGCCAATGCAAAGCCGAAGAAGGTATCGTACCTATTAAATTCGTGTTATGCCCTTGTTGCATGTATGTTAGCATGAGACAAAGTAGATTGTCACAAATTCCTACGTACCAATCACTCGTAATGCAAAACGTGTACACAAATTTAAAAAAATTTTTGAGAAAATATTTGTACTTTCTCAGACTTGGTGGAGGATACAAATCCTTCGCGGTGATCATGAAATGATGTATGCGTTCCCTTTCATTGCATCATGTGCGTTGAAACCTAAATTCTGCCAGGTAGGCCCTACCAGACAAAATGTTCAGTGTTACAACCATAACGAGGACCATTTTCTCTACACATTCTGTGTGTCTGGTTACCTCACTTGACAAAACACCATGATGTACAAAAAAAAGTCAAATAGCAAGTGCCAATTATCTGCGATAGCTTCAAATTAGAAAACATCAAAAAACTCTCGCTACATAGACCACTAGCACGCCCCGAAGCACTAATATATTTTTAATGTCTGCCTTAATACACAGGAACTGATATACACCTACTATCACAGCAAAAACACTTCTTAGCTATGTATATGCCGGTTGCCGTTATACTGAGCCTTTCAGTCTAAATAACAAGGCTTGCTATTGTGCTATGTCCTTACTCAATATGAATGTTGAGAGATGTTTTAGTATCGTGTTTATTATTTTGTCTAGTATAATAAGCTAGTTATAAAATTTGTAAATATCTGTTGTATGTAGACCTTGACGTACTCTATAGGCCTACTCCAATTGTATACTATACATGTAAGAGGTCAACAGAGTGAATAAAATTAATAAATAAATACATAATGCTAGGAGCGGTAATAGCTAATAAAGAGAAGTCATTGCGAACAAGGCAACACAACTCTGACATACATATACATAATTTTCATGAAAATGACAAAACTCAAAGTAAATTAACTACAATTTGCTTTACGTATGATTATTTTTAACCACTTTAGAAATATTTTCCATCCATAAACGTTGTCTGTGAAACCAGTAGTTTGGCAGATATATGATGAGTAGCAATTTTAATATTTGCCTGAAAATGAAATGTTTACTATATTTAAATATGTACATTGGAAATGTTGACTATATGTAAATATGTACATTGGAAATGTTTACTATGTATAAATACAGTACAGTATGTACATTGCATTTTAAAGTACATTTACGTCTCACCAATCATAGGGAACATGTTTATAAGAAATCCCGCAATAAAGGAAAATGTGGTAGAGAAATGCAGGTTCTTATGAAAAACATGGGATTAGGTAATAATTATCAACTATCAACTCAAAATATAATTTTTATCAGATCCAAATAGTAATCACTTAGACTTTAATGACACACAATTTTTCTGGCAACCTATATCTAATTTATCAAACATTCTCAGAAGTAGCTATTTTTTAGTCAAGCATGATAATTTGACTGTATGTAAATCTCTCAATCTGCTAATACAGATGTCTTGAGCACTGGTGAATGAGGTTTAGGAATGAGTCCTGAGCAGTGGTGGAATGAAAAGGAAGGAGGGACATGAATACCCTAAAGCCCAGCATACATAGTTATCTTTCTTGAGCAAGAAGGTGAT
Organism: Medauroidea extradentata; assembly: GCA_003012365.1. Lineage (NCBI taxonomy): Eukaryota > Metazoa > Arthropoda > Insecta > Phasmatodea > Phasmatidae > Medauroidea > Medauroidea extradentata. The sequence continues at coordinate 4,042 of PNEQ01000618.1, read as the reverse complement.
CACCAAAAGGTGAACTAAAAAGTGTATACCACCTTGTATACAAGCCCCATGAATGTACGATACACACAGTAGCACTCGCTTGTTTGCTTTAATGTGCTCATATGCCAAAAAATTCGGAAATATGGCTGCCCTTTTTTTTTATTTTAGTATTTTGTTGTTATCCTTAGCAAGATTGTGGGATTTGTTATTTTAAATTACAAAAAGAAATCAGTTAGCTTACATAAGGATAGAAACAGATAAATAAATTCGTTGTGACTATGCAGGGCTTTTGTTTGTATTCTACTCTTAAATAAACACTAGCTGGATAAATTAACATACATAAATGTGCCAAATAAAAAGGTAAACGACTTGCGCAAGAAGGTGCATAAAAGTTAGAACCACCTTAGAATAATTCTAGCTAGAATGCGAAACCTTGCATGCAAGTTGGCTGGTCACATGATGCAAGTTGCCTTGAATACAAAGGTATACACATTCTTGTTCAAAATAGATAACCGCGAGTACTAGGCTTAAGAAATCCTCCTGGCATTGAGCTATCCCACTAGGTATTGTACCCGGATTGCCATTGTATGAGGCAATTGTTCTGACCACTATACCACAATGGTACATTTTGATGACAAGAAAATTATTGTGGATTTTAACCTATAGTGGCATTGGTTCTCACATTAGAAAAAAATGCAACCACAGTGAAGCAAGTGTGTTTGAATAATGCTGCCAATCTCAAGCTGCTTTGCACACTAGAGACTCGGGAACGAGTGAGCGATAAAGGCTACAGTGATGTGCATATAGAGTGCACATTTTTCCTGCACGCAAGGCGACAGACTGATGTGGAATGTTTCTGTTTTACAGCTGCAGATACGAGACTATGTGGTGAACCTTTCATTTTATTGGTTGTAGAGCTCATCAGTTTCGCGTTTACTGTACTAAGTAGAAAATGTTGGGATATATATGTGCTAAAAAGATGTTTCAACCATGTTAGATTAACTCTGAAATATTATTTACCAATGTTGTGGAAATACTTGAACAGTCTTTTCTTAAGGGTGCTGCCTTATTCGAACGATTTTGCATATTATTGGCTCAGAAGTGACGTAGCGATAAAGGCGACTTTGAAGTCACGAGCCAAGCACTGAACTTACTAGCATACAAGATGCCTGTTGATCCATTTACTGTGGCCATATAATTTTATTGGTAAAAAGGTGTAGCAAAGTTCATTGTTTGTTTCTATCTGAGTTCCGCATACATCCAGTTAGTACATTTTTAAAAACGACATTCTGAAAAAGGAGTTTTTAGCTACGTTGGAGGGCTTAGAAACAGTGTTTTTAATGAGCATGATGTCTTAACAGTGACGTTCCATCCTTGTTCGAAGTGTGTTTTGTTTTCATACATTGGCACAATGAGGGTTAGTGGAATAGTTTCGTAAAAAAAGTATTTGCAAACACCTTGCAGCACATTTGAAGCACATGGTAGGCAGTACCCTTAAGTGTTTTTTTTACATTAGTTAATTTCAAACAAGTATTATGGTTCTAGAATAAACTTGGATTTCCAATTTACTGCAGTGAGTCGATGAACAATAGGTTGTATGCTCTGCAGTAAGTTAACAGTACTATTGCACCAACGAGCCTGTTACAACTACAGATAATAGAGCCACGTCAAACACCCTCACTCAGATTTCTGTCACACAGCTCATTTTGGTAATGGCGGTTACCTATGTAGGTACCGCACAAAACCCTAGCAGGGTATTCTATGGTGAGATCTTATGTGTTTGTCATTTCCAACTTTGCGTTTGAAACCGAAGTAGGCGGCTACTAGTTATTAGTAATTTCAGTACTTAAGGGCGCTGTACGGAGCTGTACGGTTGACCTTGAAGCACGCATCATATGCCGCGTCGCCTCAACGAGCCAAGCGCTGAACTAGCGTGCAAGGTTCCCGCCGAACTGTTTTTACTATGGGACTTTAAGCGGTGACCATATAATTTTATCTTTCGCGGCGAAAGGGAAAGAGTCGCTCTACAGGTCTGTAATATTCAGAATATCGTGAAAATGATTACTCTTACTTAAAAATCAGCGTCAAAAGTCTCGATTCGGTTACTTTCACACTCAAAAAAATACTTGTTAAGAACGATAACAGTTAATGGCAAAATTATATACCTGTACTAAGATCCTTAAATGCTTTTCGTAGCCTAACCGCGTGACAACATGTTGAATGGTTTTCGAATGAAATCAGGATTGTTAAAGGTCTGTGCGCCTCTTCACGATTCTAGTAGACGGTGCCCTTAAGGCTGTTCAGGTGCAATAAAATCATAATTTTATATCTTTATAAAATATTGTTAGTTTTGTAGATGATACTTTTGAGTACAGTTTCCTCTTACAAAACAATTTTAGCTCTCGTAATTTTCTCATAACGGTGCGACAAAGTCAAAATTTACAAGTTCTGCTGCCATGCAAATAGTGAAAACCAACTGACCTACTGTAATAAAATAATTCACTGTGATATTACATCCCATGAGCTATGCAATTAAGTATTTAAAAGACCATAACGTAATATTTTGAATTTTTTAAAAAATTGCAAAGTACAAGAAAAAAGTTGAAAAACTCAGCAATTTTTAAAATTACAAAAATAGTTCACGGGATTTTTTAAAAATATTTTATTACCTAGCCCGTGGCATGTTATTTCACTGTGGATTGTTTCACTTACGTAAGTCAATTGGTTTTCACTATTTGCAAGGCAGCAGAACATGCCAATTTTGACTTTTGACGTGCCGATGCACCGTTATGAGAAAACTATGAAAGCTAAAATTGTTTTGTAAGAGTAAACTGTACTCACAAGTATCGTCTACAAAACTAACAATATTTAATAAAGATATAAAATTAAGATTTTATAGCACTTTAACATCCTTAAGGGTGTCGCTTTCCGTGTGCTTGAAATGTGTTTTTTAAAGAAAATATTTCTCATGTGCCCATTATGTCAATGTACGAAAAGGAAATACACTTCAAACGATGAAAGAAAGGTAGTTTCAAAGCATCAGGCTAATTAGAAAAATTATTTTGTAGCCCCTCAAAATGAGTGAACACAGGTTTTTCAACTTGTTTATATCTGGAAACTACTCATGGGATTTGTGTGAAACTACTTTAGAAATATGTACTGGACTTTGCTTAAAACTTTCCACCAATAAAAAGAAGGGGTCACGGTTGAAAGTGTCTGTCAGGCGAGTGATCTACGATACCACTGCACGTCGTTTCAGTGTCTTGCCGTAGAGGCGATACCGCACCAGATGAGCCAGTCAACATTGCCTTTGGCGTTATGTCTCACTCACATGACCAGTAGGCGGACACCTTAATATTGAATTTTATTGTAATTCTGAACCCTAGTGTGCTTGATCAAAATGCTTAAAAGAGTCTGCGACAATGGGTTTATGTGTTACTTGATATGATGTTTATAGTTATAATTATCATCAGCAGTAAACTTTTTTTTTTTTTGCACTAGCACTTGTATTAAAGCTCGAACCTAGTTTTTTCTCCTGCATTTATTGCATTATCCGCTTTTATCCCTTGCAGAAGTAAGGTCAAATATTACGTTGGTAAATATTTTACGTAATTTGTGATACATATTTATTTTTACTGTACGGAGTATGTGACTTAAGGTGTCTCTTATGCGTAGCCCTTGTATGTAAATTTGTTGAGCCAGCGTAAATTATATATTTTAAAACCAGGTCTTGTACAGTTATAAATGTGTTGATATCAGGTCTTGTGCAATATAAGTATTGTTGCGTTTCATGTGCCTGGAGGCCGATGGTCGGCGGCTGTTTCGTAACACTTTGTGGACTGGCCCTTGACTCATAGACCGGGCGCAGGGTTCCCACGCTCCTTGAAAGTCCTTGAAAAGTGCTTAAAAAGTATTAACAAATTCAAGGGCCCTTGAAAGTGCTGGAAAAAAATTTAGGGTACTTGAAAGTGCTTGAAAAATTTGGAATTGCTATAATGAAGAGTACTAATTTTCATTCAGTGAAAAGTACGTAATATTTATTTATGAAAAATTTAAATTTGTG